>CAUYPK010031867.1:0-13732 GCA_963574355.1 Loris lydekkerianus | reverse complement strand
GGGGCGCACAGGTGGGGGTGAGGGGCAGGGGAGGTGAGGGGAGCACAGGAGGGGGTGAGGGGAGCACAGGAGGGGGTGAGGGGAGCACAGGAGGGGGTGAGGGGCAGGGGAGGTGAGGGGAACACAGGTGGGGGTGAGGGGAGCACAGGAGGGGGTGAGGGACGGGGAGGTGAGGGGAACACAGGAGGGGGTGGGGCTGGAGAGGTGAGGTGAACACAGGTGGGGTTAGGGCCACACAGGTGGGGTAAGGGGCTGGGGAGGTGAGGAGCTGGAGAGGTGAAGTGAACACAGGTGGTGTGAGGAGGGCACAGGTGTGCCCTGCCCCCTGTCTGCCTGACGCCCCAGCACCCTCAGGCAGAACTGGTACACGAGGACATCGAGAGCGCCTTGGCCGACTGTCGTCTGGGCAAGAAGATGCGGCCACAGACTCTGAAGTAGGGCAGGTGGGGGAGGGAGGGAAGGGGCAGGGACATGGGGCGCTGGGTGGGTGGGAGGGTCAGGCGGCCAGGCTGAGCGGTCCTCACCCTGCAGGGGCCACCAGGAGAAGATCCGGCAGCGGCAGTCCATTCTGCCCCCTCCCCAGGGCCCAGCCCCTGTCCCCATCCAGCGCCACAGAGATTCAGCCAAGAACCGCGTGGGCCCAGCGGCACCAGCGCCCATCAGCGAGCCAGGTAGGCAGGGGCTTGGGGGACACCACACGGGGGCTCCACGCGGCGGGCCCAGGTGAGCAGCACACTCTACCACCAGTCAGCACCCCACATGCTCACAGGCAGGCTCCCCCAAAGTGAAGGAGCATGATGCTCACTCCTCAAACGCAGTCACCATCCCCACCCACACCAAGCCTCCCTGTTCCCCTCAGGCCACCGCCGCCAGGGGTCGCTGGATGAGGAGCCCCGGGCCCTGCTGGCTCAAAAGATAGAGAAAGAGACGGTGGGTGTCCTCTCCCGGGGGTGTGCTGTCCCCACGGGGGTGGGGGGAAGTCTGAGGCTGACCACTGACCTGCTCTTACCCCAGCAAATCCTCAACTGTGCCCTGGACGATATCGAGTGGTTCGTGGCCCGGCTTCAGAAGGCAGCAGAAGCTTTCAAGCAGCTGAACCAGCGGAAGAAGGGCAAGAAGAAGGGCAGGAAGGGGCCAGCAGGTGGAGGATGGGAGGATGGTGTGTGGGGGTATAGAAGGAGCCTCGGGTGGGGTGGCACAGGCCAGGAAGGGGGTGGGGAGGAGGCCGGGCAGGGATACGGGTTGTCAGACAGGACAACAGGTGGGGAGCAGGAGAAGGGCCTTTAGGCTCATGCTGCCCCCACCCCCATGCCAGAGGGTGTCCTCACCCTGCGGGCGCGGCCCCCCTCTGAGGGCGAGTTTGTGGACTGTTTCCAGAAAATCAAGCTTGCCATCAACCTGCTGGTGAGCAGCCCCACCCCGCCCCACCCGACTGTTTTGGGCCCAGGGTAGCCGCCCAGCCACCCCACCATCAACTGCTCCCTCTGTCCCTCCCACAGGCAAAGCTGCAGAAGCACATTCAGAACCCCAGCGCGGCTGAGCTTGTGCACTTCCTCTTCGGGCCTCTGGACCTGGTACCTGGGACTAGGGCAGCAGGGTCTGGGGGTGGGCAGCCAAGGCCCTGCAAGTGGCTTCCCCAGCTTAGGGTGAGGGGAGCAGGTGCTTACCTTGGGCAGCCAGACTTGGGCTGTGCCTCCATCCCTTGGGAGTCAAAGTCCCTCCTAAGGCTCAGCCTACGGATTTGGTGGGGGTGAACAGGGGGGCTGGATCCTGTGGGCCGTGGCCCCGGCTGAAACCCCCTGTGCTCCAGATTGTTAACACCTGTGGTGGCCCAGACATTGCACGCTCCGTCTCCAGCCCCCTGCTTTCCCAAGATGCCGTGGGCTTCCTGCGAGGCCACCTGGTACCCAAAGAGATGTCTCTGTGGGAGTCACTGGGGGACACCTGGACTCGGCCCCGGTGCGGCAGGGCGAGTGACACTGGGGGTGGTGTGTGTGCAGGATGGGGGTCCTGGGGGACTAGGTACGGCAGGGGCAGGGCTGACACCCAGGACCTCTCACTTCAGCTCTGAGTGGCCTCGGGAGCCGCAGGTGCCCCTCTACGTGCCCAAGTTCCACAATGGCTGGGAGCCACCCCTGGATGTGCTGCAGGAAGCTCCCTGGGAGGTGGAGGGGCTAGTGCCTGCCCCCGACGTTGAGGTCAGAGCACCAGCAACCCAGCTCCCACCCTCCACCAGAGCTCACCCAACTCATGCCACCTGCACCCCCCTCCCCAGCAGCTGCAACTCAGGCAGCCCCCAGCCCCTGTCAGGGGGGCAGCCCATGGCCCCTGGAGGGTAATGGGTTCTGTCAGGTTTCATGAGGACCCTGTCCTGTACTCTCTCGTCCTGGGACCCAGCCTGGCCCTGCCCTCCTTCCCGATCCCCCCACACACCAAGCCTGCCTGCCCACTTCCTCACAGCACACTCCAGCAAGCCGACGACTGTCCTTACGAAACTCCCAGAAGCACAGTCATACTGTGGAGCCTACACCCCCAGGGGACACTCTACCACCAGTCAGCGCCCCACATGCTCACAGGTAGGCTCCCCCAAAGTGAAGGAGCATGAGGCTCACTCTTCAAAATGCAGTCTCTGGTGTGGGTACACTGCCACCAAGTGGTGACAAGAGCCTTATTCAAGTGGTTCAAATTAGAACTTTCATTTTGACTTTATAGAGAAAATTTCAAAAGTCACATGTAAATTTATTACCCTGATACATCAGCTCTTTTCGCTTCTAGCCTTTTAGAATAAAGGCTAGAAACTTAATAAACCACTGAACTTGAATGGTTTCAGCAAACACTGTCATCCCCTTGAGGCTGCTGGGACTGATGTTGGCCCAGCCCGTGGTAGAGTCAGAAGAGCAGAGAGGACAAACACAGCTGGTACCAGGAGAGCCCTGTCTCGCCTGGCCTCCCACCTCCTTACTGTCCCTGCCAGACCCCAGGATTCCGTTGCAGAGGTAGAAGGGCCAGAAATCCTTATTTTAAACAAGTGTAAATAAGCATTCCCCGCCCCTTCCCCCATGTTGTCACCTGGTACTCACAGTCCCAAGCCAAGGACCACACTTCACCCTTTTTTTTTGAGACAGAGTCTCACTTTGTCACCCTTGGTAGAGTGCTATGGTGTCACAGCTCACAGCAACCTCCAACTCCTGGGCTTAAATTAGTCTCTCACCTTAGCCTCCCCAGTAGTTGGGACTACAGGCACCCCCCACAACACACAGCTATTTTTAGAGACAAGGTCTCGCTCTGGCTCAGGCTGGTCTTGAACCTGTGAGCTCAGGCAGTCCTCCCGCCTCGGCCTCCCAGAGTGCTGGGATCACAGGGGTGAGCCACTGCACTTAACAACATTTCTCCCTTTGATTTCCAGCCCCTGTTCCATCCACCTTAGCCCAGTCCTGATAGCCCCTGCCCCCTCACCTTTCCCATGCACCTGCACAGGAAGCTCCCCTGATGGCTGTCCCTCCTGATGGATCAGACTGACCAGGACAGACAGCCCTGCTCTGCTGAGAGCTACAGGCCTGCTCTGTGCTAAAGCCAGGACCCCCATCCAGAGCTGGGCCCTGTGCCCCTGCAGGGCAGCACTAGGTCCTGGGGAGCTATGGCTCTGAAGTTGTCCTGGCCTTCACTGGTCAGCATCGGGAAACCATGACCCTGTCATTTCCCAGGCCCATGCCTGGCTCTGGTTCCCCTGGAGAACCAGGCTGGAGACCCCCGAGGGGGCCTGGACTGCCAGCCTCACCATGGCTCTTTGTCCCACCCCACTCACCCCACCTCCACACAGGGCTCTGACGCTCTGGGGCTGTCACAGTTTCCATTTCTGGCTGAGGAGCCACAGCCTCTCTGCTGAGACCTGGAGAGTGGAACGGAGGCAGACCTGCACCTGGGAAGCTGCTGCCCCCGGCTCCTGCTAGGTCCAGCAAGAGACCCCAGCCCAGTCCTGGGCCTCAGCTTCTCCCATTCCTTGCAGGGGTTACCAGCCAACACCAGCCATGGCCAAGTATGTCAGAGTCCTCTATGACTTCACAGCCCGCAACGCCAATGAGCTGTCGGTGCTCAAGGATGAAGTCCTAGAGGTGAGGAGCAGCAAGGGGCTCCCCAGGGGAGGAGGCACTACCCATGGGGGGAGAGCTGCCAAGGGGGGAGAGGGACTGCCGGGGAGAGCAGGTTGACCAGGGGAGGGGGTGCTACCTAGGGGACAGAGAGCTGATCAGGGGAGGGCACTGCCAGGGGAAAGAGGACTGCCCAGGGGAAGGGGGCACTGCTGGGGGGAAGACTACCTAGGGAGGGAGGGGCTGCCAGGGTGCGGAGGAGCAAGTGGCTGGGGCCAGGCCCTGGCTGTGGGCCCCTTTCCAGCCCCTTTCTGCAGGGTCTTTACACCAGGCTATCAGGACCCGAAAGCCTCCCCTGTCCGCAGCAGACTTCCTGAAGGTCTGCCTGTCTCAGGGATCCCCAGAACATGCAGGGACCCCTGTGCAGGGCTAGGCTGGGTGGTGGGCAGTGCCTGCAGTGGGGACCCCTCCATGGAACCCAGCAGACTTGTCATTCACACCCACCCCAGGAGCCCGGCACAGGCTGCTTTGTGCCAAGTGGAATCCAGGCCACCCACTGGGGGACGAAAGTGGAACAGACTGGGGCGGGAAGGGGGGGGGTCTTTCTACGTCCCCACCAGGTTATGGTCCCTGCTCCGGGACCCAGGGCCGTGGGCCTAACGCAGCCGCCCCGCAGGTGCTGGAGGACGGGCGGCAGTGGTGGAAGCTCCGCAGCCGCAGCGGCCAGGCGGGCTACGTGCCCTGCAACATGCTGGCTGAAGCGCGGCCCGAGGACGCCGGTGCCGCCTTCGAGCAGGTGGGCCTGCCCTGTCCCGGCGCAGGGGGGGGAGGCGGGCGGGGAGAAGCCGGCCGAGCCCAGCCCCCGGGAGGAAGGAGTCGGGCGGGGCAGGAGCTGAAACTGACAGCCCCCGCCCCGCAGGCCGGTTCGAAATACTGGGGCCCCGCCAGCCCGACCCACAAGCTGCCCGCAACCTTCGCTGGAAACAAGGACGGTGAGACGCTGGTCCGGCGGGGCGGGAGGGGCCCCAGTCGGGGCGGGCGAGGGGCGGCGGCAGCTGCGGTCCTGAGCCGCGCGCCGCCCCCAGAGCTGATCCAGTACATGGACGAGGTCAACGACGAGCTGGTCAAGAAGATCAGCCAGGTCAAGGCGCAACCGCAGCGGCACTTCCGCGTGGAGCGGCCGCCACCTGTGCACCTGCCGCTGACCTACGCCTCCGGCCCCAGCGAGGTCCGAGCCTGGCTGGAAGCCAAGGCCTTCAGCCCGCGGTGAGCTGCGGGCCCGGGCGGGGAGCGGGACGCCGGGGCCACCTCGCAGCCCCCTCACTCCGCTGCCCCGCAGGATCGTGGAGAACCTGGGCGTCCTGACCGGGCCTCAGCTGTTCTCGCTCAACAAGGACGAGCTGCGGAAGGTGTGCGGGGAGGAGGGCGCGCGCGTGTACAGCCAGCTCACGGTGCAGAAGGCCTTGCTGGAGGTGAGAGCAGACCCCTGCGGCTGAGGAACCGGGAGGAGGGGCCCCCAGGCTAACGCTGCCCTCTCTCTCCTCCCTAGAAGCAGCAAAGCGGGTCCGAGCTGGAAGAACTCATGAGCAAGTTTCATTCCAAGAACCAGAGGAGGGTAGAGGACAGCTAGACCCAGCTGCACCCTGCTGCCACACCTGCGGGAGAGGAGGCCACCCCTGCTGTGGCCCCTCCATGCATGGAGCGTTATTTTTGTATGTGTATTTTGTACCAAGGACACCGACTGGGTGTGGTGCTGGGTGGGGGCCCTGCACCTGGCTGGAGGCACATGGCCTGTCAGGCTCACTGCCCCAGCTCACACCAAGGCCAACCTCAGCCAAACCTGTGACCCATGGTCCCAGCCCCTGATCTGCCTGCCTTGAGGCCACAAGACTCCCCAATAGAGGTGGGGCCTTATCCTCTGGTCACCCCTGTGATGTCCCCTGTCTTCACCTGCCTCCTCATCTACCTGTACCCAACTGCACCCCCCTATCCCAGGGTGGGCCGGAGTGCCATCTTGGCCAGTTGGTGACCTGGCCTCCAGATGTACACACCCATTGGGCTGCTCCCCAAGGGTGCCCTGGGAGGAGCTCTGGGACAGGAGGCCCGGGGGTGCCATGCTGGGCTGGACACGTGCGACATTCTTCACCCTGTTAAGGACAAGCATGCTCTGGACACAGTGCTGACTTCAGACACCCTTGCTTCCCAGTACCACAGAAGCCACACGGGTACTTTCTCTGACCAAGTCCCAGGCAAACTGAGCCCTGCACTGATTGCAGGGGCTGGATGTCTTGAAGCTTTGGACCGAGAGGCAAGAGGTGGCCAGGGCTCCAAAGCCAGGACATTAAACCAGTTCAGTCTCTTGAGCAGCTGTGTAATTCTTTCTCCTGGGGTTGGGAATGGGTCCTGCAGCCCCCAGAGACTGTGCCTTTTTTTTTTCTTTTCTTTTTCTTTCTTTCTTTCTTTTTTTTTTTTTTTTTTTTTTGAGACAGAGCATCAAGCTGTCACCCTGGGTAGCATCCCGTGGCATCATAGCTCACAGCAACCTCCAACTCCTGGGATCAAGTGAGTCTCCTGTCTCTGCCTCCCAAGTAGCTGGGACTACAGGCATCCGCCACAATGCCGGCTATTTTTTCTTTCTTTCTTTTTTTTTTTGGTTGCAGCCATCATTGTTGTTTGGCAGGCCCGGGCTGGATTCAAACCCACCAGCTCAGGTGTATGTGGCTGGTGCCTTAGCCACTCGAGCCACAGGCGACGAGCCATTCTTTTTTTTTTTTTTTTTTTTTTGAGACAGTCTCACTTTGTTGCCTTTGGTAGAGTGCATCATAGCTCACAGCAACCTCTAACTCTTGGGCTCAAGAGATCCTCTTGCCTCAGCCTCCCGAGTAGCTGGGACTACAGGTGCCCACCACAACACCTGGGATATTTTTAGAGATGGGGTCTTCTGGTCTTGAACTTGTGAGCTCAGGCAGTCCACCCATCTTGGCCTCCCAAAGTGCTGGGATTAGAGATATGAGCCACTGCGACCGGCCTGACTGCCTTTTCTAAGAGCTATGGGGCAGAGGGCAGGCCATGGCCAGGCTGGACGTGGATATTGCAAGGAAGGCCACTCACCCCCCGAGGCCCAAAGAGTGCCCAGGAGGCATCTTCCTGCACATCCATCCAAGAGGGCCTGGAGCATTCTGTGGGCACAGACCAGAGGCCCTGCCCACTCCTCTCCCAGTGGCCCTCCCAGGCCAAATGTCCAGAAGTCTCAAAGCCTGTCTCCCAAGACTGGCTTTCACTGGGCACCCACCCAGGTGGGGATGATGGAGCGGGGGAATAGCTCAGCCAGACCTCAGGGCAGGCCCAGGAGGGAGCCACATCAGAGGGCAAGGCCAAGACAGGATTCAATGAAAGGAAGACACACAGGGCCTAGGGCACCCCAGTGAGTGTCAGTGGATTGCATCCGTGGCCCATCCTGTGTTCTCACTGCGAGAGGCATTTGACCACCTGTTGAGTGCCCTCCTGGGCGTGCACCTGAGCCTCACACTCTGGGAGGGGCCTTGGTGCTCTCTGCCAGCGGCCCGTGTGCTGCCGAGGGTGGCCGCCAGGGGGTGTCCTGGCACTGGACCAGGTCAAGGGAGTAGATGGTGTAGCATCTGAACCATCAGTGGACCCAGCCCTGGAGTATCGGGGGCCCAGGCCTGGGGTTTTGGCCTGGTGGGCAAGAGCAACAGTGAGAACAGGCTGGGGAGAATGTGTCCCTTGCCTGGTCCACCACTGAGCCAGGCCCGGCCCTGAGGCCCTGGAAGTTCCTGACTCAGCTCAAGGGGAGCTGGAGGGTGTCTGATGCTCTTTTGAACCATGACCCAGGATTGGCAACAGCCATCCCTCCCCCAGGCCAGAAGAGGGTCCACCCTCTCCTTGGTTGGATCCCACAGTTGGGAAACAGGCCCAAGAGGAACAGGGGAGTGATGAGGATGGCAGCCCTCCCTCCCTGCCACCCTCAAATGAGGCTAGTCTGGATCCAGTAATCACCAGAAAGGGGACAGGTGCCCTACATGGCTGAGACCCTCCCTCAGGGCAGGGATGGGTTTGGGGCTCCATCTCCTCCAGAGGGCCCTCCGCTGGCCCAAGGATGCCTGATCTTGGAGGTTAGAGAAGATCATCCCCCAGCCCCAGCTGCTCCCTGACACTTCCCGTTCATCCCACCAGCTGGTTTCACCTTCACCAGGATCACCTGGACTGCCGATGCTGCCTCCAGGCTGGGTCACTCAGCTCTTGGGGGCACCAGACCTATACCTGCTTTCCCAGCCAGCTGCACCCTGTCCCCCTCCCCCATCCCCAGGCTACCACCCTGGGCTCCCAAGGCCTCCTAGGCCCCAGAAAACCAGGCCCTCAGACCTTAAGACCCAAGGCCTCTAGACCTCAGAACCTTAGACCCCTAGACCCAAGAATCCCAAAACCCAGCCCCCAATATTCCCAGCTCCCAGGCCCCAAGCAGGCTTTCACCCCTAGAAGCTACTGGTTCTGAGGTGCCCAGCTATCTTTTTCAGGCCTCTGGACTTCCAGAAATTATCTTTCTTCCAAGGGGCTTCCCACCACCTCTTTTTTTTTTTTTTTTTTTTTTTTGTAGAGACAGAGTCTCACTGTACCACCCTCGGGTAGAGTGCCATGACATCACATGGCTCACAGCAACCTCTAACTCTTGGGCTTACGTGATTATCTTGCCTCAGCCTCCCGAGCAGCTGGGACTACAGGCGCCCGCCACAACGCCTGGCTATTTTTTGTTGTTGTTGTTGCAGTTTGGCCGGGGCTGGGTTTGAACCCGCCACCCTCGGCATATGGGGCCGGCACCCTACTCACTGAGCCACAGGCGCCGCCCCCACCACCTCTTGAGACTATCACAAGAGCAGGACAGGGTCACCGACCCCATCTGCTCAATGCTAGATGCAAGGTCACACAGCATCAGGGGAGCTGGTGTGTCCCACTTGGCTGCACACCCCAGATGTGAGGAATATTCCATTTTCCACCCCAAGAGCATCACCCCTGCAGATAAGAGTGACAGATTATACCCTTCCTGCACTGAGTGCTGCCATCCCCCAATCCCAGTGGCCTTGGCCATGCCCTGTAGCACAAGCAGAGGTGGAGAAGGAGGCCCAGAGGGGCCGAGTCACCTGCCCAAGCCTAGAGCTGGGGTGAGATGCAATTTTGCTGGGCTGGGTAAGGTGGCTCACGCCTGTAATCCCAGCACTTTGGGAGTCCAAGATGGGAGGATAGCTTTAAGCCAAGAGTTTGAGACCAGCCTGGGCAACATACCAAGACAGAATCTACGCAAAAAATAAAAAAAAATAAAAAATAAAAAAAGCTGAATGCACTTGTAGACCCAGCTACTCGAGGCTGCGGCGAGCTGATTGTGCACTGCACTCTAGCCTGAGTAACAGAGTGAGACCCTGCTCAATATATATATATATATATAATTCTAATATCTCCTAACCACTCACATCCTGGCCTCCACCAGATAGGTCAGCAGGAAAAAGGGAGGAGCCTGGAGACCTCGTGGAGGGTGGCCTAAGCTGCCTGTCCCGCATCCCCTCCCCCAGTGGGGCTGCCAGGGGCCACTGCTCTCCAGCCCAACTGTGCCAGCAAATACCTCCACAAATACCTCTCTGTCTTGGGGACAAGCGTGTCTTTGTGGCTCTGACTGTCTTCCTTCCCTCCCCTCAGCTGACTTGGCCACCCGTGCCCACTCAGGCCAAGCCAGCACTAGGAGGGGCTTCCCATGCCATTTAGAAAAGGCTGTTTCTCTTCCTTCTAAAAAAAAGTGTATACAAAATAGTTGATTTTCCAAGAAGTTGGCATAACGATTCAGGCCATTGACCCCAGGTGCACCTGTGACATGTAACATCAGGGGCAAAATTACTGAGTTCAGAGAAGAAACCCAGAGGGCACCTTTGTGATGAAGTGGAGAGGGGGATTTCTGCACAGGACTTTAAAAAGGAGTGGAAGAATTTGGTTTAATCAGAATTAAAGACTTGGTCACACCTGTAGTCCCAGCATTCTGGGAGGTCGAGGCATGTGGATTGCTTGAGCTCACAAGTTTGAGACCAGCCTGAGCAAGAGCAAGACCTCATCTCTACTTGGAATGGCTAACAGGAAGCAAGCTGATACCCAGGACAGCAGCTCTCTAGGCAGAAGCCACACTCCTGGGGGTTGCAAGCTCTAAACTATTTTCATAACAAGAATGAGAAGTGTGTTAGAGGCTGAATTATGTCCCCTGCAAATGTATGTTGCAGTTCTAACTGGAAATTCCTCAGATTGTTCCCTTTGTCAGAAACTGTGTCACTGCAGATGTAATCAGTTAAGATGAGGTCACCTTGGGGTAGGGTGGGCCCAAATAAATCAAAAGGGGAAGTTTGGACACACACGAAGAATGCTGTGTGGGTGCAAAGGCAGAGAAGGAAGAGATACACCCACAGTGGCAGCAGGCCCCAGGCTGGAAAGGGTCTGCGGCAAACCCTCACAGCCTCAGAAGGGACCAGCCTGCTGGTGCCTGACCTCAGACTTCCAGCCTCCAGAACCAGGACAATACATTTCCATAAATCTCTGCTATCTAAACCTGCGGTCTGTGCCCTGTTAGGAACCAGGCTGCACAGCAGGAGGTGAGGAGGGAGGAAGCTTCATCTGTGTTCACAGCGGCTCCCCTGGGCTCCCCTTACGCCCATCACATGTCACTGGAGTCTGGCAGGAGGGCCAACCCTGCTGTAAACCAGCGGCCAGGTCTAAGCTGTGGCTTCTTAGGAGAGTCCACAACCTGACCCTCTCAGGTGTGCCTGCCATGGTGCTGGCCCTGGGAGCTTGCAGACACAGACTGCCATTAGCAGAGGGCTGACTGCACAGAGACCCTAACTCCACTGTTTGCAGACTCACATCAAAACCTCCTCCCTACCCCGGCTTTGGAAAATGGTCCTCCATGAAACCAGTCCCTGGTGCCAAAAAGACTGGGATGTCTGCTCTAAACCATCTAGTCTGTGGTGCTTGGTCGTGGCAGCCCCAGGAAGCTGGTACAAAGTCACCTGCGTTTGTGTTGTGCTCGTGCGAGCTCATCTGCAAGAGCCACCGGCCACTCACTCTCTTTCCACGTCCAGCATCCACAGGGAAAGGAGGGCCCAGGATTGTGAGCCTCAGTGTCCCCAGCACCTGCAGCGCCCCTCTGCCCCCACCAGTCCCAGGAGGAGCCCTGAGCCCTGCTCCAGCTGGCCAAGTGGCCGGGTTGCTGGAAAGAGCGACATGGGTGTGTGTGTGTGATTTGTTCAGACCCCTGCATGTGGGAGGCATTTTTTCCAAAAGGAATGAAGTGAAAGCAAATGAAGACCTTTGTCACTGCAATAAATCTGTGCCTTCAGGAATTTGAGGGACCGCCCTGGTGAGCAGGTGGGTCCCCACTGCCAGGACCTGAGCTCGGTTGGGAATTGTGTGTTCCCCACAGTCTGGGGTGCAGCACGCTCCAGGCACCTTCCAGTGACAGATGTGGGATGTCACCACTCACGTTGGGGCCACAGCGCTGTTCACAGAAGGCCCAGGATTATTCAGAAAGACCATCAAAGTGCTCCTCCCTCTTCCAGTCACAAATCTGGGTTAGTGAATTCTCCTCACATACTTCACCCAAGAGAGGAGGCAGCTGGGACCCCGGCCCGCTCCAGAGCCCAGCACCAGGGAAGTGCGCCACTCTCCCCATAGTCTCTGTTTAAAAAGCATGTAATTAGGCCAGGCATGGGTGCAGTGGCTGATGCCTGTAATCCCAACACTCTGGGAGATTGAGGTAGGAGGATCCCTCGAGCTCAGGAGTTTGAGATCAGCCTGAGCAAGAGCAAAACCCCAACTAACAATAGAAAAACTAGCCAGGTGTTGTGGAAGGCATCTGTAGTCCCAGCTACTTGGGAGGCTGAAGCAGGAAGATCATCTGAGCCCAAGACTTTAAGGTTGCTGTGAACTATAATGCCACGGCACTCCACCCAGAGTGACAGAGTGAGACTTAGTCTCAAAAATAATAATAATAATACTTTAATAATAATTTTTTTTTTTAGTGTGTAATGGTGGCATGAGGTCCAAAAGTTTGAGAATTGCTAATACAGATTCTTCATATCAACAGGGAAAAGCGGGCAGAGCTGTGGAGACCGCAGATCCAGCAAGCCTTTGGGCACAGGACAAGGCAGGGAAGTCGGCTCTCACCTGCCACACCAGCAGACGTGGAAGGAAGCAGTGGATCCCAGAGTGGTTCATGCTCAGCCTTGCTCTGGGGTGTGCCCCACAAACCCTCCCACAGGTCCACAGGGGATGTGGGGTAGCAGGAGGACGCTGCTGTGGAATTGGGTAGAGAGAGACAAGAGGGGTGGATCCCACGGGGAGCATCCTGGAAGAACAACACCGTGCCTGTTGAAGAAAGGGAGTAAACATGAAACAGCATGAGTTAAAATATACATTTAGGAAAAAGAAAGATGGCTCACACCTGTAATCCCAGCACTTGAAAGACCAAGGCAGGTGGATCGCCTAAGCTTACGTGTTCCAGACCAGCCTGAGCCGAGTGTCGTGGTGGGCGCTACAGCTACTCAGGAGGCTGAGGCAAGAGGATCACTTGGGTCCAGGAGTTTGAGGTTGCTGTGAGCTGTGACACCATGGCACTCTACCAAGGGTAACAAGTGAGACGCTGTCTCAAAGAAAAAGGAAAAAGAAAGCAATAACATTTTAGAAAAAACATGCATTTTATAAGAACCTGTACAAACAAAAGGACTTAGGAGAGTTATTTAGGGCCAGGGAATGGATCTAAAAGAATACTATGTAAATAAAAGAGAACAAGTGATAGGTGTGTACACTCAAAGCACGGCCCTCTGGACAGCCAAATTCCAGCCACACTGTGACATTGGAGCCGCTGTACAAATGTCTCCTGAAACACTACATGGGCAGCCCTCTGCACACCCATTCCACATCCACAGATTCAACCATCACGGACTAAGAGTAGTCAAGATATTTGAAAAAACAAAAAGCAATGCAATTTTTTTTTTTTAGTCCCCCGAGGGGGTACGCCATTTCTGGAGTACTTTAATACCAGGTAGGTAAGTGGAGTGGATAGAGCAAGCTCCTATTCCAACTCCCTGCTCCAAAAATTCATTTAATATATTGTCCTCAGATGGAGGACTATCAGTTGTTAAACTGATAAGAACAGATACTACACTTGATCTTAGCCACTAGGCCAAGAAGCCATACAACACAAATTTGTTTAAATCCAGTATATAAACTATTTGCCAATCATTTACCTCATCTTGGGTAGTATAAGTAATCTAGAGATAATTTAAATGATATGAGAAGATGTATGTAGGTTCTATGTAAATTCTGTGCCATTTTTTTTCTTTTTTTTTAATTGTTAAATCATAGCTGTATACATTAGTGCAATCGCCTGTACCCATTCTAAGATGCATCACAGGTGTGGCCCCACCCATTGTCCTCCCTCCACCCAAACCTCCCCACTCCCTTCCCCTTCCTTGGCCCTTTCCCCATAGTCTTGTGCTATAGTTGGGTTATAGCCTTCATGTGAAAGCTATAATTTAGCTTCATAGTAGGGCTGAGTACATTGGATACTTTTTCTTCCATTCCTGGGATACTTTGCT
>CAUYPK010031863.1:0-22981 GCA_963574355.1 Loris lydekkerianus | reverse complement strand
TCATGTGAAAGCTATAATTTAGCTTCATAGTAGGGCTGAGTACATTGGATACTTTTTCTTCCATTCCTGAGATACTTTGCTAAGAAGAATATGTTCCAGCTCCATCCATGTAAACATGAAAGAGGGAAAGTCTCCATCTTTGTTTAAGGCTGCATAATATTCCATGGTATACATATACCACAATTTAGTAATCCATTTGTGAGTTGATGGGCACTTGGGCTTCTTCCATGACTTAGCAATTATGAATTGGGCTGCAATAAACATTCTGGTACAAATATCTTTGTTATGATGTGATTTTTGGTCTTCTGGGTATATGCCTAGTAGAGGAATTATAGGATTGAATGGCAGATCTATTTTTAGATCTCGAAGTGTTCTCCAAAAATCTTTCCAAAAGGAATGTATTAATTTGCATTCCCACCAGCAGGGTAGAAGTGTTCCCTTTTCTCAACATCCATGCCAACATCTCTGGTCTTGGGATTTTGTGATATGGGCTAATCTTACTGGAGTTAGATGATATCTCAAAGTATTTTTGATTTGCATTTCTCTGATGATTAAAGATTATGAGCATTTTTTCATACATCTGTAGGCCGTGCGCCTGTCTTCTTCAGAGAAATTTCTCTTCAAGTCCCTTGCCCAGACCTCAATGGGATCACTTGTTCTTTTCTTGCTTATACGTTTGAGTTCTCTGTGGATTCTGGTTATTAAACCTTTGTTGGAGACATAACCTGCAAATATCTTCTCCCATTCTGAGGGCTGTCTGTTTGCTTTGCTTACCATGTTCTTGGCTGTGCAGAAGCTTTTTAGTTTGATCAGGTCCCAGTAGTGTATTTTTGAAGCTGCTTTAATTGCCTTGGGGGTCCTCCTCATAAAATACTCACCCAGACCGATTTCTTCAAGGGTTTTCCCTGTACTCTCTTCTAATATTTTTATAGTTTCATGTCTTAAGTTTCAATCTTTAATCCAGTGAGAGTCTATCTTAGTTAATGGTGAAAGGTGTGGGCCCAGTTTCAATCTTCTACAGGTTGCCAGCGAGTTCACCCAGTAGCCTTTGTTAATTAGAGAGTCTTTTCCCCACTGAGTGTTTTTAATTGGCTTGTCAAAGATCAAATACCGGTAATTAGCTGGGTTAATCTCTTGGTTCTCTATTCTGTTCCATACATCTACATCTCTGTTTTTGTGCCAGTACCATGCTGTTTTGATCACTCTCGATTTATAGTATAGTCTGAGGTCTGGTAGCGTGATTCCTCCTGCTTTGTTTTTATTTCTGAGTAATGTCTTGACTATTCAAGGTTTTTTCTGATTCCATATGAAATGTAGTATTATTTTTTCAAGATCTTTAAAGTATGACAGTGGAGCTTTAATAGGGATTGCACTAAAATTGTGTATTGCTTTGGGTAGTATGGACATTTTAACAATGTTGATTCTTCCCAGCCATGAGCATGGTATGCTCTCCATTTGTTAATATTTTAAAGCTATTTCTTTTCTTATAGTTTCATAGTTCTCTTTATAGAAATCTCTCATGTCCTTTGTAAGATAAATTCCCAAATATTTCATCTTCTTTGGCACTACTGTGAATGAAATAGAGTCCTTAACTGTTTTTTTCAGCTTGACTATTGTTGGTATATATAAAGGCTACCGATTTATGAATGTTGATTTTGTAACCTGAGACACTGCTGTATTCCTTGATCACTTCTAAGAGTTTTGTAGTAGAATCCCTGGTGTTTTCTAGATATACAATCATATCATCTGCAAAGAGTGAAAGTTTGATCTCTTCTGACCCTATATAGATACCCTTGATCCCCTTTTCTTCCCTAATTGCAATGGCTATAACTTCCATTACAATGTTAAAGGACAGTGAAGACAATGGGCAACCTTGTCTGGTTCCTGATCTGAGTGGAAATGATTCCAATTTAACTCCATTCAATACGATATTGGCTCTGGGTTTGTGTAGATGGTCTCTATCAGTTTAAGAAATGTCCCTTCTATACCAATTTTCTTAAGTGTTCTGATCATGAAGGGATGCTGGATATATCAAAAGCTTTTTCTGCATCAATTGAGAGAATCATATGGTCTTTGTTTTTTAATTTATGTGCTGAACTATATTTATAGATTTATGTATAATGAAGCAGCCTTGAGACCCTGAGACAAATCCCGCCTGATCATGGTGTATAATTTGTTTGATGTTTGTTGGATTCTGTTTATTAGGATCTTATTGAGTATTTTTGCATCAATATTCATTAGTGATATTGGTCTATAATTTTCTTTTCTTGTTGGGTCTTTCCTTGGTTTAGGGATGAAGGTGATCTTTGTGTCATAGAATGTGTTGGGTAGTATTCCTTCTTTTTCTATATTTTGGAAGAGGTTTAGTAATGTAGGTTCTAGTTCTTCTTTAAAGGTTTGGTAGAATTCTGATGTAAAGCCATCTGGTCCTGGGCTTTTCTTTTTAGGGAGATTTTGTATGGTTGATGCTATTTCAGAACAGGATATAGGCCTGTTCAACATTTCCACTTGATTCTGGCTAAGTCTTGGAAGGTGACATACATCCAAGTATTCACCAATTGCCTTCAGATTTTCACATTTCTTAGAATAAAGTTTCTTGTAATATTCATTAAGGATTTTTTGAGTTTCTGAGGAGTGTGTTGTTATTTCAACTTTGTCATTTCTGATTGATGAAATTAGAGATTTTACTCTTTTTCCTGGTTAGGTTACCCAAAGGTTTATTTATTTTATTGACCTTTTCAAAGAACAACGTTTTGATTTATTGATATGTTGTATAATTCTTTTGTTTTCAATTTCATTTAATTATGCTCTAATTTTGGTTATTTCTTTTCTTCTACTGGGTTTGGGGTTGGAATATTCATCCTTTTGTAGTTGCTTGAGATATCCCGTTAAGTTGTTAACTTCCTCTCTTTCCATTTTCTTGAGAAAGGCTTGCAGTGCTACAAATTACCCTCTCAGGACTGTCTTTATGGTATCCCAGAGGTTCTGATAATTCTTGTCTTCATTGTCGTTTTGTTCCAACAATTTTGCAGTTTCCTTCTTAATCTTAACTCTGACCCAGCTATCATTCAGCATAAGGTTATTTAACTTCCATTTTTTTTTTTTTTTTGTATGAGTATGAAGATTCCTGTTGTTATTGAGTTCAACTTTTATTCCATTGTGGTCTGAGAAGATGCAAGGAATAATTTCTATTCCTTTAAATTTATTGAGGTTAGACTTATGACCTAAGATGGATTAATTTTGGAGTATGTTCTGTGGGCTGATGAGAAGTATGTGTATTTTGTTTGTTGGGGTAAAATGTTCTGTAGATATCTGTTAGTTCCAAATATTGGAGGGTTAGGTTTAAATCTAAAATTTCTTTGCTCAGCTCCTTATTGGAGGATCTATCCAACACTGCCAAAGGAGTGTTAAAATCTCCGACTATTACGGATCTGAAGGAAATCAAATTGCTCATGTCTGTTAGAGTTTCTCTTATAAATTGAGGCATGTTCTGGTTGGGTGCATAAATATTAATAATTGAAATCTCATCATATTGAATATTACCCTTAACAAATATGAAGTGACCATTCTTATCTTTCCTTACTTTTGATGATTTAAAGCCTATTGTATCTGCAAATAGAATACCAATGCCTGCTTTTTTCTGATTACCATTTGCTTGAAATATGGATGACCATCCTTTCACCCTGAATCTATATTTATTTTTTAAGGTAAGATGTGATTCTTGTATGCAGCAAATATCTGGTCTGAGTTTTTGTATCCAGTCAGCCAACCTGTGCCTCTTTAGAGGGCAGTTTAAGCCATTCACATTAATGGAGAATATCAATAAGTCTGGTAACATTTTGGGTATCAAGTTTTTTGAAAGTCTTGTGGACATTTTTAATCCTTTCTCCTCTGTGGAAGTTGGAGTTTGATCAAAAGTTCCTGAGTCAGTTTCTTTTGTGGTAGAGGATTGGGCTAGTCATTATGAAGGAGAGGTCTTAGAATACCCTGAAGAACTGGATTGGTTATGGAAAATTTCTTCAACATGTGAATGTCATTAAAGTGTTTAATTTCTCCATCAAATGAAACTTTGTTTAGTTGGATACAGAATCTGGGTTTGAAAGTTTTTTTGTTTTAAGAGATTAAAAGTCACCGACCACCCTCTCCGGCTTGAAAAGTTTCAGCAGAGAGATCTGCTGTCATTCTAATATTCTTCCCTTTGCAGGTAAAGGTTTTTTTTACATCTGACTGCTTTCAGAATTTTCTCCTTTATACTAACTTTAGTGAAGTTAACTATGATGTGCCTGGGGGATGTCTTATTCTGGTTAAGTCATGCTGGAGTTCTGAAACATTCTGCTATCTGAATTTCAGAATCTGTTGGCATGTCTGGAAAATTCTCTTTCATAATTTCTTGGAGAAGGGCCTCTGTGCCTTGCGAAGCCACTTCATCACTTTCAGGGATTCCAATGAGGTTGATATTAACCTTCTTCAGATTATCCCAGAGCTCTCTGAGAGAATAATTCTTTTTTGCTCTCCATTTCTCCTCCTCTTTGAGAGTTTGGGAGCGTTCAAAAGCTTTGTCTTCAATGTCAGAAATCCTTTCTTATGCTTGCTCCATTCTGTTACTGAGGGATTCTACTTTATTTTTTAGATCTTTGGGGACTGCAAATTCTTGCTTCAATGTGTCAAAGTCTTTGGTGGTTTTGTCTTTAAATTCGTTGAATTCTTGAGACAACTCTGAATTTCTCCTCGAATTTCTAATTCCAAGTTTTGAATTGCTCCTTGAATTTCTAATTCCAAATTTTCCTCCATTCTATTAATCTTGTTTTCAATGCAAATTGTGAATTCGATTTCTGACATCTCAGCCAGCTGTTTATGAATGGGATCTTCTGTTACATCTGCCATATCTTTCCTTGGGGGGTGGTGGTGGTGGTGGTTAATCTACTCTGGTTATTCATGTTACCAGAGTTTTCCATCTGATTCTGTCCCATTATTATTTTACACTGTTTGACTTTTCCCCTGGAGGTTTACCAAGGACCCATACAGTGCCGTGGCCTGAGAAACTGGGGACTGGTTTGTTGTGGTGGGGGTAAGTGGCTCTGTCTTATTTTCAGCTGGTCTCTGTCCAATCCTAGTGAAACACTTACTCTAGGTGGAAGTCTCAGCTGTGGAGAAATACCAGCAGTTAAGTCACTCCCCCCCCCCATAGGCAACAATTAGAAAAGGAAAATCAAACCTTCCTACAACCACACACCCAGAGCACCACTTGGATAGCCCTTGGGTGATTGGCTCAGTTCAAAAGGTCCAAATCAATCGTCTCAGTCAGCACGTGTCTCAGGTGGAAGAATTTAAAAGGTCTCTGGTAACTAGATTGCAGGGGTCTGCTGACAACTCAAATATGATTTGCTCTGGTGATTCGTGAGGTCAGGAGGATCCACTGAGGAAATAGATTATTCTGGAAAGGTTGATACCTCCTTCCCCACCTTGCTCCTCTGTCACACCCAGTCACTGATAACCCTGCACAGCTGTGACTCAGTTGCCTCCAATGAACAGATGCTTCAAGGGTTTGCACCTGCCTGAATCACAAGGAAATCTATGTTTCCTCAGCCAGGCTGCTGCTCTCCGCATCTATCTGGCAGGGAGAGGTGAGGCCTGACCACCTCGGGTGCTTGATGGAGTCTGGGGGCATTCACTCAGTTCCATCCCCGCCCCTGATTGATGTTACTGACAAAACAGAACAACTTTGCGGAATTATTTTCTGCCCCAGCTAAATTCCCCTGCAGAAGAGAAGCTGTGTTGAATTCACAGAACCTGTACCTCAGGCTCTGTATTTGCGGGTGCAGGTTTGTATTTATAGCATGGTTAGCTGTCAGTTCTAGCCTCCTGCCCTCTTTTGTCTAGGCTGATGATCCCCTGAGGGCCGTGTGTGTCTTAGGCTCAGTAAAGTGGTCCTCTGTGTCAGCCCCTCCCTGGGAGTCAGCTGGCACTGTGTGTGCGTTTTCTAGTCCCCGTGCTCCACCCAGGCCGGTATGGCCTCAGGCAAACCCTTTACTCACGAAGCCTACATTTCCATGCCAGATCTGTTCTGCCGGTGGTTGACACCTGAGAAGATGCCCAGCCTCCTCTGGTTGCCCAGAGGGGCAGGGAGTGTGACTCCGGAATATCCAGGGGTGAGCCCTAATGTTGCCAAAAATGGCTCCTGCTCTGTGACTCGGGGCACTGCTGCTCTGTCATGGTTCACTCTCAGCTGACTGTCCACTCCTCACTCCTGTGCTGCAGAATTAGCACTGACCAGCAGCTATCCAGGCCCTGTTCCCACCCCTTGAGAAATCACTCAAGAATCTGGACTCCTGGGGGACAGGCCTCCAGACCTCAGACTGAGAGTGGAGGGGAGTGCTCGGAGCTCAGAATTGCAGGTAGAGAATATATACAGTTTTACACAGTTTTATGCCTAGCAGGAGAGCATCATGGCACCCTAGTAGGGGAAGTAGGTCCAGTTTTTAGAGGGTCTCTCCCGTGGAGTATAATGGGTGTTCTTTTGATCTCTGCTTATTTGTTTATAGGGTACTCTGAGCCGTTCTCATGGGGGAGGGGACTCCTGTCTGCTTGGTGATGGATTGTGTACCTTTTGTTTGTATCCTTAGGGTCTCAGCTTGCCTCAGCAGGGTTGATGTGTGTTCTTCAACCTTCTCTATGCTCCACCTGGCCTGTTCTTTCACCCTCTTCCTCTGCACTCTACCCGGCCTGCTCCTGCACCCTCTTCCTCTGAGCTCCACCTGTCCTGCTCCTGCACCCTCCTCCTCCATGCTCCACCCGGCCTGCTCCTGCACCCTCCTCCTCCATGGTCCACCTGGCCTGCTCTTGCACCCTCGTCCTCCATGCCCCACCTTGCCTGCTCTTGCACCCTCCTTCTCTGAGCTCCACCTGGCCTGCTCCTGCACCCTCCTCCTCCGAGCTCCACCTGGCCTGCTCCTGCACCCTCCTCTTCCATGCTCCACCTGGCCTGCTCCTGCACCCTCCTCCTCTGAGCTCCACCTGGCCTGCTCCTGCACCCTCCTCCTCAGAGCTCCACTTGGCCTGCTCCTGCACCCTCCTCTTCCATGCTCCACCTGACCTGCTCCTGCACCCTGCTCCTCCACGCCCAGGCTCTCCAGAGGCCTCCTAGCACACCACTGAAGTCCTTGGTCTGGTCTTCTCACTTCTGCACCTTGCTAGTTTCTATTCAATCAATTAATTACTTAATTACAGGACTTTGTGGGTTGTTTCTCCCACTAGACCAAAAAGTCTATTAGGGAGACTGCTTTTTCTCTCTGGATGCTTCAGTGGTCAAAGAGATGGACAAATGTGTCAAAGGACAGATGTCCATCCCTGTCCACACCCCACACAGGAGGGACATGCAGCAGGAAAGCCACTCCCCTGACACTATGGACATGAGTGGGTCAAGACAGGGAGCTGCAGGGCACAGGCACCCAGAGGTGGTGGGAGCTGCCACCCAGAGGCCCTGTCCCTGTTGTCTGACCTGGGGTTCTCTCTCTTCCTGCCTCCTCCTGCCTGTGCCCCAGGGTAGTTTGCAGGTCCTGGCGAGGTGCTGAGTTGGGGTTCCATAAACCTTCAGAGCAGTGTCACTAGCCCTTGTGGAAAGTGTGGTGACATCAATCAATGCAGGGGTCAATTGCCTGTCTGTTTAGCATGTAGAATTTGGGTCTTTTCCCACCTAATTAAATAACAGAAAATACGACCCGTTTTTAACAGAAAACAAAGTTTTATTTGACAGATTTCAACTTTATCAGCAGAGATTCTATGTACAACACAAGCAATTTATTAACACATGCATCCACCAGGAAACCCCACAGCTTCAAGATGGTTTCCTTGTCACAAATTCACACCACACATGCACACAGACTTGTGCACACAGACACCCTTGTGTGGATGAACACATACCACACACACAGACTCACACACCACACACCCTCATGTGGATGAACACACACCACACACGCACACAGACACACACTGCACACCCTCATGTGGATGAACACACACCACACACACAGACTCACATACCACACACCCTCATCTGGATGAACACACACTTACACAGACTCACATACGACACACTCACACAGACTCACACACCACACATGCACACAGACTCACACACTACACACCCTCATGTGGATGAACACACACCACACACACAGACTCACACACCACACACACATACACAGACTCACACACCACACACGCACACAGACTCGTGCACACACTCACCCTTATGTGGATGAACATACACTACATATGCACACACAGGCAGGCACACGTGTGCACAGGTAGGCACATGCACACACAGCACAACCTACTCAGGTGCTCACATGCAGACACACTGTCCTCCCTGGTGGCCTGACACACACACACAGGTGCACCCTCCCACGACCCCCCATCTCCAAGTCAGCACGGGAGGAGAGTGTCCTCAATGTCAGCCAGTGAACATGTGCATGAGAGCTTCACTTCCCAGGGTCAATAAGCCACAGGGCCTGAGAGTTGCTGGTCACTACGGCCTAGCTGGTCTTTCCCTGGGTGACACCACCCAGGTCCTGCATCTCAGACCAGACTCATCTGTGTCTGTCTGGCACCCAGGACTGTGGTGCTCCCACCGCTGGGGCAGAGGGCGATTTACACAGCACTCACTTGAAGTGGAGATGCCCTTTATTAAAATGTGAGTGTGGGTGCACGCCAGCAGTCGTGGCAGGTGGGGCTCTGCCGGCCCCTCAGCAGTCTTCAAGACTGCAGCTTCTGGGTCTCCAGACGTGCTCAGGGGCAGATGTCCCAGATCACTCTTCTGTGCTCTTGGGCTGAGCCACTGTGATCGAACCCGGCTTCCTCTGTAACTACCGAGGGCTGTGCTGCCTGGCTATCTAAAACTTTTGCACGTTTCTAGTCATACCCTCAATCCATCTTATCCATCATCGTCTATCTCTGCCAGTCCGTAGCCCAGAGAAATGTCTGTCACCTGTCCTCTCTCTTTGCTTTGTGTTCCAGAACGTTTCTCCCCTAGTGAAGCATCCCTTCCATTCCTGGGGCCTCACATCCAAGCTTTGAGGTTCTTCATCTTTTCTTTTAATCGTCCAGGGTGGAAGCGCCAGCGAGTCACTTCTTCCAGCTTGGTCTCAGAGCTCTTCCCTGGCCCCTCTGAGCCACATGGTCCTGACAGGGGTAATGTAAAGGGCCTGGTGTGGTCCCGCCCTGGTCCCCTCTGGGATCTGGCCCAGCAGTGGGGAGCACAGTAGCAGGCAGGAGTCCCTCCAGGCAGGTGTTCAGGCCTTGCCGTGTGGCCCAGCATGGGATACTCTGGGGCCCGTGGCCCTGTGAGCCCAGAGCACTGGGGCTCATCCCCGAGGTCTGGGTCTTTGTTCTTTCTTCTCTCTCTGGGGAGGGGCCTCCCATAGCCTGGTACCCCACTCATCGCAGAGTCTGCTTCCTGGAGAACTGGACCCGAGACCAAGACTGATCCCCTGTGATGGCAGAGGTGGAAACAAGTGCCTGCCCAGCACCTGCCATGCCCTAGGGCCACCCTAGGGGACTACAAACACGTCCCCTGCTTAGCCCGACAGTTGCAGTAAGCACTGGAAATATTGCCTCCTTGCTTTTTTTTTTTTTTTTTTTTTTTATTAAATCATAGCTGTGTACATTAATGCCATCATAGGGCACCATACACTGGTTTTATAGACCGTTTGACACATTTTCATCACACTGGTTAACATAGCTTTTCTGGCATTTTCTTAGTTATTGTGTTAAGACATTTATATTAAAAACAAAAGCTCAGGAACGGTTGCAGGCCACTCAGCCAGCCACGCAGAGCAGGAGGGCTCCCTGGCCCAAGAACCCTATTTTGTAGGTTTTGGGACGAGGACCGCCCCACCATAAGGGCTCCCATCCACCCTCATGTACTGTCACTCCCTGTGTCTGCCCCCAGGGCCATGCCCGCCCTGGGTGGGGTCTCTAGCCTCTTTAACCATTGCTCCTCTCCCTGGGGACTCCCATGTCCCTGACACCAAAGGACACCTCCCTGAGCACCCGGACCTGTCTGCCCCCCAACTCCTGAGGCCTCCCCAGGGCCCTTGGGACCTGCTCCCTTCTCTCCCTGACTCTGCCTGTCTCTGGCACCCCTTCATTCCGCCTCAGAATGAGATGGCAAATCCTACTGGTGCCTGGGGGTGCTTCTTCATCCCATTCCTTCTAAAATTAAAAACGAATTATGAAATACATCAAACAGGGTGCATGTGAAAGTGTGCATATGCAGTTAAAGAGAAATAATAAAATGAACCCTTAGCTCTCAATGTGAGGAACAGAAACCAGGACACGGAGCCCCCAGAGAGTCTCCACCCGCATCAGGCTCCCTCCTCTGCTCACTGGAAGTAACCATGACCCCAAGGTCCTGGTAACATTCTGCTTTTCTGAGGGCTCCCTTCATGTCTCTGGAGCGAGGCTCTGGCGTGTGCTGCTGTTACACAAGGCCACGGGTATGTGTTTGTCTCTGGCCTTCTCTGCTGACACCAGGTCTTGGAGACTGTCTGTGGGGAGGCGGTCCCCTCACCCCGGTCCCCTTACCCCACTTGTGCCACACTGGGCTCCGCACCACGCAGGATGACTCATTTCACACTGACGGTGGAGACTGAGGTGTCCCGACAGTGGGGACATGGGCATTTGCCCAGTGTCCACACGCACGAAGGTCTCTAGACCAGGGGTGGCATACTGTGGCCCACCTGCCTCCTGGCTTTGTAAATAAGTGTTACTGGGACACAGCCACATCGTTCATGTCCGTGCTGTCAGTGGCTGCACTCTAGCATTGAAACGAGCACCTCCACGGGCTGAGAGGCCGGAGCTCCCACCGGGCCCTGCACAGCAGACGTCCCCGACCATGGCCCAGACTGCGGCTCTGAGGGAGAGGCAGGTCCTAGCATTTGTGCACATTCAGCTGCAGCGCCGTGCCAGGCTCATCCCAGTAGGGCACAGCAGGCAGTGTGGCTGAGCGGTCCCCGGGCTGCGTCCTCACCTACGTTTAGGGCTTACATGCTCTCTAACTGCCAACCTGATCATGTGATCTCTCCATTTGGCTTTACCCTTCCATCCTGAGATTGCTCAAGAGGTGAGCCACTTCTGGTAGGTTTCCAGTTATTTTTGTCTTCTCGTGACGGGCTCTCTATGTTTTCATCATTTTCCCTTCAAGTTGTTTGTTCTCATCTAACGGACTTGTTCCTTCTTTTTATTCTGAACATGAATCATTGGTTGGTTTCATCAGTTCTTTCTTTGTATTTTCAGTCATGTCCAAAGCTTAGACCCTTATGATTTCCAGCCTGGGTTTGCTGTTTACCACATACATGTCTGTGGAAGTGTTTGTGCGGAAGTTTGCAGGTATGGATATGTTGCTCATTTCCAAAATATTTAAAGTGTCTTAAAATAATGCAACAAAAAAATGTGATAGAAAAGAATAAAATGGAAAAGGGGTACAAACAGTTATTATCTTGGAGAAAGTGAGGTTACAGATGTGGGGGAGCAGAATCCTTCCTGTTTGTGGAAATGTGCTTCCAAGGGGCCAAAGTGAAAAGGGCAGCCAGGTCAGTTGCAGGAATTTTGTCTATAAGGAAATAACAAGGCTCATTTTCTGCCACTTACTGAAGGAAACAGTGGGTGTGCGTGAAGCTGAAGGTGATGGCCTCTGTGCCACCTGCGAATGTGGAGGTGACCTTCCGAATGAGTGTTCTCCCGTTGGTTTACCTTGAAAGTAGGAAATGGGTTGCCAAAGCCCTCTCTGTTGGCCAATCAGGGTTGTTGGG
Source organism: Loris lydekkerianus (assembly GCA_963574355.1). NCBI lineage: Eukaryota > Metazoa > Chordata > Mammalia > Primates > Lorisidae > Loris > Loris lydekkerianus. The sequence goes on along the minus strand of CAUYPK010031863.1, from coordinate 11,168 downwards.
AAGACTCCAAGGCGGTAATCATGCTGCATATCAGCATCTCTAACGATCCCCTTCCCCAGAAGTGCCAGTCTCAGGTCAGCAGGCTCCGCACGCCTAGACCGGTGGACAGATTACTGTTCAGAGGAAAACAGCTAAAAAGTGTCTTTTCATTCTCTCTCCAGCTCCTTGCTGGGTCTTGGGCAGAGGCTGAGCTCAGATTTTTCTTTATTTCCTGGTGGTTTTTACAAAGCATTTTGCTGCTGGCACCAGCTTTGAAGTTGCACTGGGTAGGAAAGTGGGGAGCCAGTCGCAATCAGCAATAGCGGCTCCCCCTGCAGAGCCCGAAGTCCTTGCACCCCACGTTGGGTCAGTGCCATCCTTGGTATCCCTGGAAGGTTCTATACACACCCCACTGGCTCACCCCTGGCACTCTGGCCCTGGAGTAGGGGCAGCAGCTATAAGGGACAGGATGTCCTGTTCCTTCAGGGGCTCAGGGGCAGAGGGCCTGGTTCTTCCAGAGGCTCAGTGATGGATAACTTCCCCCATTCCTCTGGGGGAGGGGGCAGGTACACACGTGGGGCACCACCATTTCTGGGCTCCCTGGGTGATGGTTATAAGGATTTGAGGCACTGCTTTGGAGCATCGTGGTGTAGTCACCATGGGCAGATGGATGGGAGACTCCCCAGGATGGGGAGTAGGGGTGATGGTGCTTGGCCCACTGTCACCATCCCTGCAGCTCCCCCACCCCCGTCCTGTATAGCGTCAGCCACCGTCACAGGTCATGATGCTCACAGGGGACAACTTCTGCTGTGTGCAGAAACTTGAGTTTTGTAGGTTTTGAAGGTGGAACTCAAAAGGTCAAATTAGACCTTGAAACTGATGACATTGTTCACTAAATCCCATTTTTTTTTTAACTTGCCAGAATTTCAAACTCAGTTTCTCCCTTTGTTTTCTAATCAGCACTGAACTCCCCTCTTTGGAGAGGGAAGGAAGCTTTGTTATTTGGAGACAGCCATGGGAGAAGGCACAAAATTACCATGAGAGTCCAGGTGACTCGATGAATATTCACATGGACGGTTTAATCAGTGTCTGTTCATTATGCACGTTTCCACTGGCAGCGGGTTCCCAGAATATAAATAAAGATCGCAGAGCAATGGTACTGGCTCTCCTTTCTTTAGGATCCTTGGTCTCTGTCAACAGTCTGCAGCGCTGGGGCCTCCATGGACCCCGAGAGAGGCCGAGTGGGGAGCTCAGGACACTTCATGTGGGTGGAGACCCAAGGACGCTCCTAGATGATCCATCTGCATCTCACAGGAGCCTGGCATTCTTACCTGTTAACTTTAAGTAGGGTACACACCATGGCTTTCTGGAATGTTGCCCTTTGTCCTTGATAACAATGGAAAAGTCTCAGGCAGTGTGGGTGACGGGCTGACAGGAACCCAGCGCCTGGCTGGTGGCTCGGCCTGCAGCCCTGTGACTGGCTGTGCTCACTTCTCTGAGTCCTGGCTTGGTCTTGTGGTGCTGGAGCGAGGGTGACGCTGAGATCTTGAGCATGTCTTTTGACTATGAGAGAATTTGGGGCTGAGACAGGAGCAGTGTGGATGTGGGGAGGAGACAGGAATGAGACCTCTGCCTGCTAATGCACAGCTGAGACAGCTGGAGTCAAAGACACACGGCCACACGTGTTGACAAGAAATCAGACACATGAAGTTAAAGTAAAACACCACTACTTTTCACAGATAACTGTGACAACACTGACAGCGAGCTCCAGGGTCTGCAAGAGGCCGGGACCCCACGGTGTGAGCCTCTTGGGGCTGTGTGTCAGCGTTGCTGTCAGGAACTTTCACTCTCAGAGATCGATCCTAGGGATGTTATCACAGGAAGTTTTTGTGTAGGATATTAATAAAAAGACTATTTGTAATAATGAAAAATCAGAAACAATTTAAATGGTCAATGACAGGACAGTGGCTAAATGATACTGTGGTCTACCGATAGAGCTGCTGACCATGTGGACATTGTAAATCCCGCCGAGTCTCCTGGCAGGACACCAGGCAGCAGATGTTGGTGTGAGGAGTGGGCCTGGCAGCTCTGGGCCCAGGCATCCCCCAGCCCCACAGGGTAGAGGACCCAGATGTCAGCTGTGCATCTGGGCATGAAGGTGAGTGAGCGCCTCTGCCCTGGACAGCCACGGGTACCAACGTGGGCTGGCTCGTCCTCGGTGTGGGGAGCACAAGCTGAAGGGAGGAGGCAGAGGGTACACACAGGTCCACCTGAGGACATCTTGAGACTCAAGCCAACAACAGCGGGTGGCTGGTCAGGACTAGAAGGCCCGTGATGGGGGAGGGGTTTTGTTTTCTTTGAGCTTTATCTGAGTCTTCTGTGGTCTCTCCATGAATGTATATCACCTTTGCAACCCTAGAACAAAAGCGGTGCATGTTATGTTAGAGAAGAACCCAGAGGCCTCCTCTTTGCTCCCCTCTGCCGGTCCCTTCCGGTGCTGTGCTGAGTTACCCCAGTGGCTCCCCACCTGAGGCTCCCATCCTGGCCCCTGTGGGGAACGCCGCAGCCCAGTTGTGAGTCCTCACCTCGCCTGAACCGGCCTCTCCTGGAACGCTTTGAGAAAGAACTTTTCTCAGAGCTTTGGCTTCAGAGATTATAAAAGAGTAATGATTCGGTGACTTAAAAGATTTAGTAGCCAGGTTGTTACAGTTTCAGAGCAGAAAGAAGATTAATGAGCTACCAGCTTAACATATGTCTCAGGAAAAGAGCAGTCATTTAATTTCTAACTTTGCAGAACTTGTACCTGCTCCTTTTGCAAGAACAGTTTGCAGGGTGATTTTGGGGCTTGTAGCTGATTAAAAGAAACCAGTGACATCACTGCAGGGTTAGGGACGGAGGCCCTGAGGGACTGCCCCAGTGCCGCCCCATCCTGGGGGCCTGCATCTGTGCTGAGAAGCTGGGTTTTAGCCCTGCAGCTGCTGTCTGCAGTTTGGCTGGAGTCAGGACCTCCTCCCGGGCCTTTGCTGAATTTCTGCCTTGTGGTCCTCAGGTTTCAGGGCAGGTCCTCATTGTGGTGGTTTTAAAAAATGCTCATTCTTCCATAGTGAAGCCTAATTCAGTGCCTCTTGACTGGGCTGGGCTTAGCGACTGCTTTAAAGGAGACCGTGGGGACTGAGGGCTCCTCTGCCTGTTCTCTGTGGATGGGCAGGCGAGGCCCTTGCTTGCAGGAGGGTGGCCCTACTTATCTGGAGTCTGCTGCTCCTCCTGGGCTGGGATACTTGCCTATAAGTGGCCTCATGAGAGCCTTTTCCTCCACTGGTCTCTGTCCCAATTGGCAAGGAACTCTCACTTTCTAAATAATAACCAATTATAGGTTGCAGAAATGGTGAATAATTTCTTCTAGATGGTGCTCTACATGTTTGTTTATGGCATCTTCTATTATGCCAAAATTTTAAATTTTGATATGATCATATTTAGGATTCTTTTCCTTCAAAATTTATGTTTTTCTACATTTTTTAACCCCATGTTTCACTAGAATATTCTTTTACATATTTTTATAATTTATTTTTCACCGTGAGTCTTTGACATGTTTGGAATCCATAGTTTGTTCTTGTTGAGTAGAATCTATAATTTCCCTGATATGGAAAGTCACACGTCATGAAATTATAGATCTAATATTGGATATTCCCGTTTCTCTGGTTTGCAGAACAGAGACCCCTGACCCATGGGTGTGTGCAGCTGCAGGTATGAGCTGGGCCTTCTATTCTGCTCTGCTGACCCCCTGGGTCACCCTGGACTGTCCTCACACATCGTCTTAGCCACAGCAGCTTTAAAATCAGCCTTGAGAATCTCAGAAGGAAGCTCTTCCTATTTTTTCTTTTCCAAAATTTTTTGCATGCTTCTGGACATTCACACTTTCATATGACTTTTAGAATTTGTTTTACAAGCTCTACAAAAATAATCTTTGGGATTTCGATGGGAATTATTTGAATTTATAGAGTAACTTAGAGAGAACTGACATCTTCACGAAACTTGGCCTCCCAGTCATCAACATCGCACATCTGAGCACTTATTCACCTTTTCTCATGTCCTTGAGGAAGAACTTTTACAACTTTCTCCATAAATATCGTGGACATCCTTTGTTACAGTTGGTCTTAGACAGTTTGCAGTGTTTCCTTCCCATTGTGAACGAAATATTTTCTGAATCACATTTTCTAATTAGTTGTCGCTGATGTATAACAATGCTTTGATTTTTGTGTGTTTAGCTTGTAAGGGGTGGCCTTGTTGAACCTTCTTATTAGTTCTAATTGTAAATTTTCGTTCACCTTTTTTTGTATGCTGCTATAAAAGTGTGTTAATAATTACCTTATCTTTTATAATCTGTATACTTCATTTTTTCAAATTCACATATTGCCTTGGCAGGAGCTGGGCAACGTTGGCTGGTGAGGGAGCTATCAGCACCCTGCCCACTCTCTGGGTAGCCTTACTTAGCCGTCTTTGGAAACACCTCTTGTCATGCCAGTGCTGCGTCCATACACACAGGGTGTTTTCTGCCTTTTCTGCTCTGAAATGTTGCACACATGTGGCAGCATCTATCCTTCTGTCTGGGAGGCCCTTGCTCCTGGGTACTGGACTCCACAGCTGCCCCATGAGGTCCCTGTGGGCAGCTACCACAGTGTCCTGCTGGGGTTTTAGTGTTTAGTCTCTAGGAGAAGTGTTTAGTCTCTAGGTTTAGTGTTTAGTGTTTAGTCTCTAGGAGAAGAAAAAAGTGACTTGGAAGAGGGGAAGATTTATCCCCCTTTTTCCTCCTAGACTGTTTTTATAAAGTAGAATAATTTATTTCTTTTTTTGAGATCCTGGAGTACCTCTATTCAATGTTCTGATGGCCCAGTGCTTGGGCTGGTTATAAGCCCACTGAGGATGTGAGTGGTGAGTACTTCACCAGAAGTAGCCACACAGTTTGCCTGAGGACCCGAGGAGTTTAGGGTCCGGTGCAGAGATGGCTGGCCCTGGGAAGGTGTTGTCACCATTTTGGTCTGATTGAGCCCTACTATAGTGAGCTGGGGCCAGAGGTGCGAGCCCTCAGCAGGGAGGGATGTGTGTCTGGCAGGTGTCAGCACAGGTGGGGCACAGGACAGCTGGGAGTTCTGGGAGGGGCTGAGCCCAGTAGGAAGGGGCTAGACATGGTCACAGGGCAATCTGGCTGCAGGTCTGGGCTGGGCTGGTGTGATCTTTTGTGCTGAACTTTGACACTGGCTCCACTTTTCCAGTGAAAGCCCCAGTGTGGGACCTACAAGGGGCTAAAAATTCCTTAAAACTAAATATTCTCATTTCCTCAAAGACAAAACCAGCTGTGTCTGTTCATTATGTGATATGTAGGATACACATATAAGCATTTCAGAAATTAGATTATTACTCAAAGTAACAACTTAAAAGAAGTTCATTTTAAGGGAACTATAAGAGAAAACTCTTGCTGAAGAGCATGCTGGTCAGGAGCAAGGAAGGATGTCCTGTCCCCACTGCTTTCCAGTGCTGTGCTGGGGTCTCAGCCAGGGAAACACGGCAAGGAAAGGAAACAGAAGGTGCACAGATGGGGGAAAGAGACACAACTGTCTGCAGCTGTCACGCTCACTGATGTAGAAAATCTGAAAGCACTGACAAAACCCTCCTTGAACTAATAAGCAATGATAGCAAGGTTTCAGGGCACAAGGTTTATGGATAAAAGTCAATTTCTCTCCTGTATTCCAGCAGTAAATAAGTATAATTTGAAATTTAAAACATACTACCTTTTACATTAGCACTCAAAAAATAAAATAGGTATAAATCTGAGAAAAAATACACAAGATATATGAGGAGAACTACAGAATTCTGATTCAGAAAGAATCAGAGAAGAGCAAAATTGACTGAGGGATAGTCCAAGTTCTGGGATAGGAAGACTCAATATTGTCAAGAAATCAGATCTTCCCAACGTTTCCCCCATAGATTCAATGGAATCCCCAAATTCCCAGCAAGTTACTTTGTACATACTGACAAACTGATTCTGAGATTTATAGAAAAAATCACATAGTCTCTAACACAGGATGGAGGAAGAACCCAGAGGAGGACTGGGACTGCCCAAGCCTTACCATGAAGCTGCGATAACCAAGCAGCTTACGGTGAAATTAGACCCCCAATGTGGCTGTGCTGGGAGGGCCTGGAGGGAGGGTTTGGGGCAGGAGGGTGGACCCTTCAGGAATAGATGATGCCCTCTGGGGGTGTGCTCTGCTCCTGGGGGAGGTGTTAGTTCCCATGAGGGAAGGCTGCTGGAAGAAGTCTCCCTGCTGTGTCCTCTCTCACTGTGTGACCTCTGCACATGTTTCCTTCCCTTCCACTTTCTGTCATGATGAGGCAGTGTGAAGCCCTGGCCAGATGCAGCTGTCCCACCTTGACCCATCCAGGACTGGAGCCATCAGCCCAATACCCTTCCTTTCTCTATAAATCATAGGCCTCAGGTTCTCTGTTGTAGCCACACTGCAGGACTGAGATGCCCAGCAATTATACCTCTTGGGGCTTGTCCAAAGGGGCTCGAAAACTCACTTCTCCACAAACCCCTTACACAGATGTTCACAGCAGCTTCATTTGTCGTCGTCTGAACGTGAAAGTCACCAAGATGTCCACCATCAGGTGAGTGGTGACACGAGGTGCATGCACGTTGTTGAATGTGACTCAGCACTGAAAATAAATGAGCTTTTAAGCCACAAGAAAGCACAGACAGACCTTAAATGTGCATGTTACCAAGTGAAGGAAGAGTGAAAAGGCTGCCGACTGCAAGTTCCACCTGTAAGACACTCTGGAAAAGACGAAACTACAGAGACAGCTAAGAGATCCATGGTTTCCAGCGCTTGAGGGATGGAGGGACTAAGGGGTGAGGCTCGGGGTGTTGGAAGCAGGGAGATGACATGGAATGTTACTGTGATGACAGGGACATGCATTCAACATCTGCTAAAACCCATGGAATGGACAACACCCAGAGGGGCCCCAAGGTAAACTATGGGCTGGGGTGATAACATGTCACGCAGACTTATCAGCTGCAATAAATGTGCCACTCTCGGGGGGGGGGGGATGCTGATGGGGAGAGGCTGTGCATGTTTGGTGGCAGGAGATAGATGGGAAATTGCTGCATTTTTTCTCTCAATTTTGCTATGGACTTTAAAGCTGCTTGAAACATCAACGTTTATTAAATAAATTAAAAAAAAAAAACTCTTTGAGAAAAGGTGTGCTGAATTTCCAGTTTGGATTATATTGTAAAATTATTTTAAAAAGTCACCCACCTTTAAGCGATTGTTCTCTGAAAGCCATTTTTGGGAGTTCTTTGTCTTGCCCCCTTTTCTTCCTAGAGGAAGGTTTTCCTCCCATAAATCTGCTGAGATGGATAGTGAATTAACTGAATTGCTTTATTTATATTCCCATTTTTGCTTGATGACTGCCCTGTTTTTTTTTTTTAGAACTCCTGAAATAATACAGACAAATTAATTAAGATGACAAGTTGAGTATGAATATTACATTTCCTTTTTAGTATTGTGATTTGGAAAGACTGTAATTTGAATTTACTGCATTTTAATTCCTAAAATACATTTTCAGTCTGTGTGGGGAGGAAAGAGCATCTTTTTGGGACACACTTTTGCTTTAGGGAATTGGCCTTTCTGCCTGGAAGGAGGCTCCAGAGAAGTGTAGGGAAGACTTCCAGGAGCCCCCAGCTCAGGCTGGCCACCAAGCTCCCTCCCCACCCCAGAAAAAGGATGTGGCTCCACTGGACACAGATCTGGCTCCCCACGCAGGGATCCCAGGGGCATCAGGCATCTGCAGATGCTTCCTGAGGTTTCCACAAGAGCTGTGCAAGTTGTCCCTTTCCTCCAGAGTTACGGGCCCTTGTGTCCACAGTGCAGTTCAGGAGAAAAGGCAGGAGCAGGGAAGATGGAAAGGGTCCTTGCCGGTGTGGTGTGGGGTCTCACGTGCCTCTGCCTCTGCCTCATTCACAGAAAGGTTATTCAAGCAGTGTCTAAAGGCAACCATCAGGATGAGGAGGGTAAGATAAAGATGTTTCCTCACTATGGTTCTGCCTGAGGAATGAGAAGGGTCCTGGAGTTCCTGCCCCATTTGGTCCAGAACATCCAACTGGGCTAAACTCCCAGCACCAAACCCAGAGTCTGGCCGGATCCACCTTGAGGGAATGATTGGTCTTGCTCAGGGAGGCGGCACTCCACCAGGCAGTGCACCAGCTGCTCCCAGAAATGCCTTCCGATCCAACAGGCCAGGCCGAGTCCCCTTCTCCTGCTGCCCAGCACCTGTTCACACCTCATCTTTGTGTATGGTGACGTGGTCGCTGGTGATGTAGTCGCTGGCTCTGGCCTCAGAGCTCCCAGGGCAGGGACAGAGTCCTGTCACCAGCTCTGCTCAGTCTGGGAGCCCTGGCTGCCATTGGCCAGAGGCTGCAGACCCAGCCTGTTTCACCTCACTGTGGCCCTGGGCTCCTTTGGAAATTTCTATTCTGGTTCTCAAAGCATATTCTGTTTTAGAGGACATCGGTTTTTAAAATCATAGACATTGGGCAGTGCCTGTGGCTCAAAGGAGCAGGGCACCAACCCCATATGCTGGCACTGGTGGGTTCAAGCCCAGCCCTGGCCAAAAACTGCAGAAAAAAAAAAAAAAAAAAGAAAAGAAAAAGCATAGACATGGTGAGAGTAGAGAGTCCTCCAGGCTGACAGTGAACTTGTGGTGCTGAAGGTGGACACATCCGTGTGGAGGTCTTTCAAGGTGTCATGTGGCCACTGATGCAAGGACTTCTGAGTGATTCCACATCTCTGTTCTTTGTGCTCAGAAGCTCCTGTTTGACCCCGAGGCCCTGGACACCACCCTGTGGATACAACACCAGCAGCCCCTCACCCTCTGGGTTCTGCTGGATTTGGCCACAGGGACTGGGCAGCAAAATGGAGGGAGAGTAGAGAGGAGTAGGGGTCTTTACTCTCTGCGTGCTCCCCACCGGGCTGGCTGTTCAGCTGCTGTCAGAGTGGCTGTCACCTGCTGCCTCCTCCCCCCCCCCACAGCTCCCTTACTTCCTCCTCCTGGTGGGAGTAACAGACCCTGCTGTGGCTTCCCTCACCCGCCCCACCCCTCTGTGCAGACCGCCTTAGGAAATCTTCTGTGAGCTGCCCGGTTTGACAGAGTATGCCCGTGGCTCTACACAGATACACACTGGATGTGCAGGATGGACGTTAGAAATATGTTTAGCTGTGATTCAAATCCTGCATGTTGACACTTCCCTGTTCTCTGTCCTGAGGCAACCTCACCCTTGCCCGTCCCTGAGCTCACTGCTATACCAAGGCACTTTCTGGTATGGCCAGAGGGTCCAGCAGGGGGTGCTTCCTTGCATTTGTCCGTGAGCATCTGCGGGTGCAGATTATTAAAACACATTCTACCAACTATTTAGGCTATGAAGGGTGCCTGCCGTCTTCTATCTTGTAAATGGAATTGAAAAATCTCATCGTAGAGGTCAGGTGTGGTGGCTCACATCTGTAATCCCAGCCCTCTGGGAGGTGGGTCCCTTGAGGCAGGTGGATCCCTTGAGCTCAAGAGTCCCAGACCAGCCTGAGCAAGAGCAAGAACCCGAGTCTACTAAAAATAGAAAAACTAGCTGGGCTCAGTGGTTTACGCTTATAATCCTAGCAGTCTGGAAGGCCAAGGCTGGTGGATTGCCTGAGCTCAGGAGTTCGAGACCAGCCTGAGCAAGAGCAAGACTCCATCTCTACTAAAAATTGAAACATTACCTGGGCATTGGGACAGGTGCCTGTAGTCCCAGGGCATTTCAAGCCCAAGGGTCTGAGGTTGCTGTGAGGCTATGATGATGCTATGGCACTCTACCCAGGCCAACACAGTAAGACTATGTCTCAAAAAAAAAAAAAGAAAGAAAAATATTGTCATAGAAAATAAGAAGCATTTTCAATTCCTAAATTAGAGAATGTATGGTAATAAATCAAGACTGACTAATAATCACAGAAAAATGTTAATACAATTTAATCTTAAAAAATATTTCTAACATATTAGAAAAATTATATTTCAGCTAATATGTGGTTAGCCTATTGTGAATGTATGCAAATATCTCTGGAAATATTAATATATACTGCTAGTTTTAGCTAATTAAAGAAATGGTTTTAGGAGGAGTAGCTCCCTGATAATTTAATCACTGCTCGGTCTTTGCAGATAATTATAGTATTTGTTACTTGTTCTCTCTGATTTTCCAATGAAGGAGAAATCTGATATAATCTTTGATTACGTGAGTCAAAAATTAAATTTATTTAATTGTGAAAATTATTCTGATCTGAACACTTTAGAGCTCAGTTCCAGAAAATTTCTTTCTTTTAGAATATTTCAGTGTTTCATTTTATAGAACTTTAACTCTGGGCTTGCCAAGGAAGTAAATAACTCTATGACCAATACAATGCAATTATGCTTTAATTGTTTAGGACAAACTATCTCTTATGAAGTTTCCCTTCTGCTTATACTTTATGAATGCTCTTCTCACAAGGACTTTTAAAAGATATAAGTTAAAAATTGTTCTTGAATTTTTGAATTTACATTTGAAATTTCCTCTCTCCATCCCTTTCTTCCGCCATGTCTGTCTCCCAGGTGAGAGTGCAATAGCCTTATCTGAGCTCCCTGCAACCTTTCAACTCCTGGGCTCAAGACATCCTCCTGGAACTACAGGCTTGTGTCATGATGCCTAATTATTTTTGTAGAGACTGGTTTTTTGTTTTTTTTTTTCATCTTTTTTTTTTTTTATTAAACCATAGCTGTGTACATTGATATGATCATGGGGCATCATACACTAGCTTCATAGACCGTTTGACACATTTTCATCACACTGGTTAACATAGACTTCCCGGCATTTTCTTAGTTATTGTGTTAAGACATTTATATTCTACATTTACTAAGTTTCACATGTACCCTTGTAAGATGCACTGCAGGTGTAATCCCACCAATCATCCTCCCTTTACCCCCCTCCCTCCTCCCTTCCCTCCTTTTCCCCCTTCCCCCTATTCTTAGGTTGTAACTGGGTTATAGCTTTCATGTGAAAGCCATAAATTAGTTTCATAGTAGGGCTGAGTACATTGGATACTTTTTCTTCCATTCTTGAGATACTTTACTAAGAAGAA
>CAUYPK010031861.1:0-26141 GCA_963574355.1 Loris lydekkerianus | reverse complement strand
TATATATATATATATATATATTTTTTTTTTTTTTTTTTTTTTTTTGCATCATGTACATTCTTTCATTTGCTTGCCACCTTAGGACTTTGAAAGAGCATAAGCCACATGATATATTAACATTTCCACTCTGCCTGCTTCTCTGAGTGTGTGTACGTAAGTCTGGGTACCCACATGTGCGCTGTATTCTTTTTTTCCTCATTGAACTATTGCTGTTATCTAACTCCTAGATGGTGAAAGCATTAGAGTGCTGGAAAGTTGTCCAATACTTTACAAGATCATAAGCTCCATGAGATCAGGAGCTCCTTCCTTTGCTCATCGGGACTCCAGGCTTAGCATATTGCTGTGTCTAGTATAATAATGCTCAGCAAATATTTATTGAATGAATAAATATGTAGATGCTATAGAAATGATTTTTCTTATAACCCTTTACCAGAATTGTCTGGACTGCATATGATTCTCTTGCTTTTTAACCATTTCTTTTGTCTCTATTTATTGCCTTTTATTTAAAAGTAGGCTTCCTTTTTTTGTACTTACGAGTCACAGGCAATGTAGTTGTGCTTGAAGAAGACATGATATGCCCAGAGACCTCAGCAGTTGCTAAACTTACCTCCATACCTGCTCTTTTGCATGCCACATTTCATCACCAAGCTAGTGTTCACAACTGGTCTGGAAAATTACCTGGGATGGCAACTGGATGCTGCTCCCTGCTCTTTCTAGGGACATCCGTGCATCATGGTGCCTTTTCCCATTTCACAGTAGATAATGTGTCCTGGGACTAACAATGGCAAGTTAGTTTACACAGGAAAGCCATCCCGCTGCTTTTTGTTAACAAAAGACCAGTGAGATGACATCTATAGCAGCAAAAGGAAAACTGTATTTTCTAAAAGCAATCTTTGGATTGAAGAGACAAAGGCTTCAGTGCAAAATGAAAGTGTGCCCCGAGGAGGGCCTGGGGTGCAGGATGCAGGGGATCATGTGTCAGGTCTGGACTGAATGCCTGTCGGCAAGACAGCATAGGTCTCACTGTATTGGCTGGCCTCAGGTGGTCCGTGCGTGGTTAGCCGGTAAATTCCCAGCTTCTGTCTATCTTGGCATTGACAATAGGAAGTCATTTGTCTTGATTGAAGAAAGGGAGGTTCTGTGACACTTGTACATTTTTCTAAGAGTGAGGACTATGTGAGTGCCCTCTTACCCAAGCCACGGCTGTCTGATTCACTCTAACTTTGAGTGCTTCGGTTAGCCATGAGGAGCCCATGTCAGCATGGGGCATACTTCAACACTTTTAAGCTAAAAGTCCTATATTTAACTGCACAATTTTGCCTATTACTTACTTACCTTCCATTAGATTTCTAATTCGGATATTATCAAGTTCCCCTTGATTTCATTTTTCAATAACACAGTTAAAGGTCACTGTCCATTCCATCACTATGCTGGAGTTTTGTCAGTCACCAAAGACTATATTTAAAACTTTCTGGAATACTGAGAATGCAGCAAACAGGAGAATTTCTCTTTCTAGAAAAAAAAAAAAAAAAGAGAGAGAGAGAATCTGGAGCAGATGTTGACTATTCAAATGTCCATGCATGGCTGGGGAACCCTGTGTAGTGTGCATATGGATATTAAGTCACTTATAGGAAAATAGGGAGTGGTCAGTGCTAAGGTAAAATCAAAAGGGCACGTCCTAACAAAAGATCTTCAAAGTCTATTTTTGTAAGAAATATGCTCACAAAACAAAATGCATTTTTGAGCTATAATTAGACTGGAGTTTCTACTCTCTGGTCTCAACACTCATTGCCAGCTTCTTTATTCCTTTCCTAAGTTTAGTAAAGAGTGTTTGACTTTGCACAGAGACAGGTGGACAAGATGGACACCCGGGCTTGCTGGTCTTGCTTCCGAGTTACAAGTTTAGATGTGTGTCCTCTTCCTTGTTAATGGAAAATCTAGAATGTTAGGTCCACCTTCGGGTACTGGCTCTTCCACAGTCTCCCTCGTTCTTCACTGTCGTGCACTGACTCTCTCATTATACTGCTCCATTGACGGAAGACCTGGACACCCAGTTAATATGTGCATTTCCATCGAAAAGTCCTGTGAGCATCCCGAGTAACTTCAAAAAACATGGTAAAAGTATTGGCTTTGAAGAATGTTGTCCCCTGACTTCCTAATTTTTATATTCTATTACTTCCACCCCACTTCCTCCACTCATTCACACATCTACGCTCCATCCTCCTCATCATCTGGAAATGTCACCCCTTTAAAAAGCTTAAAATCATAAATTTGAACATTCCACTCTCTGCCCCTAATCTTCACGTAGTCGAAGTCAGTTCCTGCCCATCCTCCTTCTTCTGTAGCTTCTCAATCCTTCAGTCCCCCACGTTTCCTCCATCAGACTTCTCACCTCACCCCCATCTTTATTCCATTTCTTAATTCGTATTGGACTTCAAGTTAGAAATATTTTCAACTCCATTATTGTTTTTGTTGTTGAACTTGCATCAGGACCACTTCTTCATTAATTTAATAATCTTGCCTTTACATCTGAGGTGTGTAACACAGCTGAGGAATTCACAGAATGGTGCAGCTTGGTTCCACTGTGCACTTAAAACTGTTTCTTGATCTTTCCATGTGTTTCTAACCATGTTTTTTTTTCTAATTTTTCTCTTTCATTTTACACCTCTCAAAAGCCCCTATTTACTGATTTTTTTCTTGCCTCATGTTGCTTCACCACTGCTTTCTTAGTAATTCCTTTCCATAACCAATGGAACATTCTCTTGTTGCTACTCAACAAAACAAAGTTGCACACAGACCACCTCCATCCCATGTTCCTCGAGATGCCATAGTGTCTCCACCCATTCACGAAGCTCTTGCTGAAGACGGCTGTACTTTCTCAGCTTCCTTGTAGTTCACTCCTCCCCCAGAACCATGGTCTTACTGTTAGTGCCAAGGTTATCACTGTTGATGACACTGAACAGCTTCAGTCCACTTCTTCCTGGACTTTTTAGCCACATTTGGCACTGTTGACCTCCCTGTTCTTAGAGAAGTTTTTTTTTTTTTACACCAATTCTCTTGTTTTTTTTCTTACTATTGTGGGTTTTTCTTCTTTTCATTTTTTTCTTTGTACCAGTGTTTTTCAGCCTGATTTATCTCATGGCACACTTGAACCTACAGCTAAACTTCCCAGCACACTTGAATTATGCTGATCAAAAAAAAAAAAAAGGAATAAAAATAGAAATATACTTATTGTGCTTTGAAATTTTTAATTAACGATCTTTAAAAATTTTCACAGCACATGTAAAATCCTCTCACAGTGCTGAGGTACACAGGTTGAAAATCACTGCTCTGTACCTACCTGTTAAATTGTAGCTTTACTGTTATACTCCATAATCTCTTCTCTTCTTCCTCTGTAGTCTTTTATGATCATCATCCCTAACTATTAGAAAAATGCAAATTAAAACCACCCTGAGATATCACCTAACCCCAGCAAGAATGGCCCATATCACAAAATCTCAAAACTGCAGATGCTGGCGTGGATGTGGAGAGAAAGGAACACTTTTACACTGCTGGTGGGACTGCAAAGTAGTACAACCTCTTTGGAAGGAAGTATGGAGAAACCTCAAAGAACTCAACCTAGACCTCCCATTTGATTTTGCAATTCCATTACTGGACATCTATCCAGAAGGAAAAAACAAACAAACAAACAAAAAGAAACCTTTTATTATAAAGATACTATACTAGTGTTTGTCCCAGCTCAATTTATAATCGCTAAAATGTGGAAACAGCCTTTTTTTGTAGATCTCAATCAGGTATATATCATATATATATACAAAAAAACCTTCCAAATTAATATCCAATCTGTATCTTACACTTTTGCATCCCACCTTGTATACCCCTATGAGCTAGACATGTGGAGGACTTGGAGACACTTAAATCTAAATATGCTGCAAATTGATTCATTATCTCTTTTCTCTACAATTCTGTTTTTTCCCTATTCTTCCCTAACCATGTGAATGCACCAACTTTCTTCCAACATCCATGCAGTACATCCATCTACAATTCTGTAACAAGTTTGCAAAAGAGGCAGTGTTCAATAAGACTATATTTCAGGGAAATCTAATTTATATTTTAGCGTTCATAGAGAGAAATGGCATTCAAGCTGATTACTAAAGAGTGACTGAGAATTATCTAGATGTGGACAGTGAAGGTGGCAATGGGATGGAGAGTCCTCTAGGAGAAAGGAGTAGCACGTACAAAAAAATTGGAATCTGAGAAGACCGAGGCAAAGTTAAAGAATAGAGAACCAAGTATCCAGAATGTACCAAGGTAGTGGAGAGAATGGAGCAAGGTAAAGCTGATAGGGAATGTGAAACTTGGTAAATGTGGAATATAAGTGTCTTGGCACAGTAACTGAGAGAATGCCAGGAAGGCTATGTTAACCAGTGTGATGAAAGTGTGTCAAATGGTCTGTGAAGCTAGTGTATGATGCCCCATGACCATATCAATGTACACAGCTATGATTTAATAAAAAAATTAAATTAAAAAAAGAAATTTAAAGTTAATTTGTGCAAGACTTTGTATCTTCTATTACAAATTTTAAAGTCTATGTTAAGAATAAAGGAAAGCTATCAGTGGGTTCTGAGCAGGTGACCTTGCTTGTTTATATGTCAAATAGTATCTGCATAGTGAGAAATAGCTGCTTTCATGGTGTCGTTTTTTTCTATGCACACACACAGTAATTTAATAACTTAAATTCTTTCCCACTTTGTTTGATATTGTTCTGCCATGTTCCACTATGTTGCCCCAAATAGATTGTCTCCTCCAAGAAAGAGCAGAACCTTGATGAAAGGCCTGTTCTTAATCACCAGGTCAATTCTTTCTTGAAAGATAATTTTGATTTATGATGTAAGACACATTGTTTTGAAGGTTATTAACTGTCTCTACATATTTTGCATAGATTTGGTACATTGCTTTCTACAAAAACTTTTTTTATTCTAACTCACACTATGTGGTTCAAGTAGGTGGTTATTTTAAGGTTTGATCACCTCTAATAAAAAGGTTATAAGAAAAATCTTATTAGTGGTTTGGGGTTTTATTCTGATTTGACAATGACTAGGTGTGCTTTTTTAGTGTGGTAGCACTTTTTAAGATTCATCTGGTTTACCAGCTGAAAATCAACCACAAAGGGCTATTTTATTTATCATTAATTTTGACATGCTTCCACAGATGTTTTCTGAGAACCATCATAACCTGCTTCACTTGTGTCTGTATGATGGGAAGCAGATAGCCTCAATTAATGTACTGATTAGCAAATTCCTTAATGAGTTTCAGTCATTCTACTCATTATGGCTGACACAGTACACTAAATCCTGGAAGCCGGGATTGGAGCATTATTAGAACATAAAACCCAAACCATTGCAGAATTGCTGTTCTCTGGCTTATTGGTTGTTCTCTGGTTACTTCTGTCTTATGTGTTTGTGTAAATGGGGAAGACATTGAGATCACAGGAAAAGGAATTCATAGGCTTTGTGGAGTTTTGAAATTTTTTGATGAGTGCATGTAAGCCATATATAGTGGTGGAACTGGCTGCAGCAACCCGTTGGTAACTACAGAAATGTAATTTATTCTGAAGACATGGACGATATCAAAGTCAGAAACAGGGTGCCACCTCATTATGGGTGCAAAATCACATGATTTTGGTGAATACATTGATATGTAGGAAGGAGAATCCACTGGGTGCCCCTTCCTTCAAGTAGAATATAAAGTATGGCTCCTTGGGAACTGGATTAACTCTTTCAGAAAGTAGCTTAACCGTAGAAGCAGGATATATGGAAAAGCATTACAAAGTTACATTTGCCCTTAACACAGAATAGTAAGTATGCACTGTTTATGCTTTACTAAGAAAAGAAATGAGACCTCTCCTCCGGCTTAGTATCTTAGTCTTCTAAGCAAGAGAATTTAAGAACTGTGAGATCTTCTAAATAACAGCATAGCTACTTGGATAATAATGGCATTTTTTTGTTGTTGTTGTTTTGTTTTTGTTGGAGTAGGAATACAAAAACTGTGGTCAAAGTGTTAGGCTTCCTCCTATGAAAGTTTATAGCCCATTTTTCTTTGGTTTCTATTAGGGACATTTATGGTTATAGCTTCTATGTGCCAGATCAAGCAAAGACCAGAGTACCCTGCAAATGCCTGTTAGAGAACTTCTCTTCCGCAGAAAGGTTCTTCCTTGTTGCTGCATTTTACGGTGACATAAAGTTTCATGACATTTATGGAAGTGTGTGTCATGAAGCAGATGGCTTGTTAGCCTGTTTTAGTAAGCTCATTCATAGCCATACAATATTAAAACTTTTCCAAGTTCATGAATTATGAAAGAACACGAGATGCTATGTGGTCCAAAGAGTCCTTTAATTATTAAAAGTAGATATGCCAAAGGATTCCAACCTGAGTGGAAATTAAAGATGGGCTTTGAATCAAGATAAGGATGTGGAATTTGATTCGTATGAAATTACTTCTCTTCAGGAGGTACTGGGTTTCTACTAGTATTAGAAGTACTAATTCAGCTTTATCTCTTATTGCTTCCTGACATAATGCCTTCGTTAGAGCTAAACTTGTATTAAGAGGACTTTTCACTTCCTGGGAGCATGAGATGTACTCTCTTAACTGGATGCCTTTCACATGCTGTCCTTAGGTCTGAAAACCCTTTCCTTCACTCCCATGTGTCCAACTTTCAAAAACTGACCTAATGTCAGGGTCCAGCTCAAGCAAACCTAGAGAACACGTTCACAATCCTTGCAATCGTGTTTGATTCCTCCCTTCTCTGAATCACATCATACGTGTCAGTGCTATATTACATCTCGCCCTAGATCGTGACCCTGGGTGACCTTTGTAAAGTAGATGATTCTCTTTTCTTTACTTCTGTTTAGCCCCATATTCCCTGATGGAGTGTTTTAAAAGTGATAGGTTGTTAATGGATGTTTATTAAATTAATTATTTTTCATTTCTTGAAACTTAAAATATATTTATATATGTGTGTCTATATACATAATTTCCCTTTATTTAAAAGTTGAGACCATGCTATCTATTTTTTTAGATCTTATTTATTTTTAAATGTTTTTCTTTTATTAAATTATAGCTGTGTATATTAACGCATTTATGGGGTACAATGTGTTGATCTGATATACAATGTGGAATGCTTATATCAAACTGATTGACACAACTGTCTTCTCACTTAATTGCTGTGGTAAAACATTTCTACTCTATTCTTAATAGTTTTGAAATGTACTATTGCATTATGCACATTAGGTGAAGTCCCACCAAATACCCTCCCTCTTCCAAGCTTCCCTCCTCCCCTTGCCTTTCCCCCCTGTTTCCTTCTTTCTGGACTATAGTTATGTTTTACTATTCATGTGAATGTGTAGATGATTATATATTGATTTTATAGTATTATTGTGTACTTTCACACTGCTGGTGGGAATGCAAGGTAATATAGCCTCTTTGGAAAGAAGTTTGGAGAATACTCAAGGAATTAAAAGTAGACCTACCGTTTGATCCTGCAATTCCTCTACTAGGTATATACCCAGATGATCAAAAATCATTTTACAACAAAGACATTTGTACCAGAATGTTTATTGCAGCCCAATTAATAATTGCCAAGTCATGGAAGCAGCCCAAGTGCCATCGACCCATGAATGGATTAACAAATTGTGGTATATGTACACCATGGAATATTATGCATCCATCAAAAAGATGGAGACTTCACATCTTTATGTTTACCTGGATGGAGCTAGAACATATTCTTCTTAGTAAAGTATCTCAAGCATACTATTTAGCTATCTTCTTTACATTGGTTCTCAAGAAGTTCTGAGCAGTTTTCCATTCATTTGTAACACCATCTCTTAGCCTTTGCTTCTGATATAATATTTCTCTTACCTCTACTTTAGCATTTGAATCATTTGTTTTTACTCATATATTCATGGTTCTGGATTTTATCATTACTACTAGTTACCCCAAATTCTCACTCATTTACCTATCTGATGCTTATTATCTTTTACATTATAGGCTTTTAACCATATAGTAATGATTCAGAGATTTAATAAGGTAAGCAAACATGATCACCCAGTTTATAGCTTAATGAATGTGTACTTGGAGTATTTAAACAATTATGACAAGGAAAATAAAAACAAAAACATAACTTTCAGTTCTTTACTCCTTCATATGGGTGGTGAGAGAAAATCATTTTTGCCCACAGCACATTAGTGGGTTCCTTCTTTCCTTCTATTTCCTCAAACCTCTCTTTTTGAAGCAAATGTTAATATTATACTTATAGGTTTCTTTTTATTCAGAGAAGATGCCAGAGCAAATCCCAGAGAAGAGAAAACTTACTAACATCTTTGATATTGCAAACTTTTACTGCGTTCGGTGCAAACAATTAATGTTTTAACCAGTTTATAAGGTGATCTTGAGTCAGATTTCCAGGAAAAAAAAAATGTTGCTTTCGTTTCAAACTGAAAGGTTAGACATCAGGCTCAGTAATGAAAACCCTGATCTTGACTTTGTCTTCCTCAAAGCTCATCTATAGGAGATTCACAGTGTGATATTTACAAGTGAAGGTCAAAGACCGATGTGATATGAAAGTGTTATTTTTTTAACCACATCTTACGCATGTTCTTATTTTTCAAATTTAAATATGTTGAAGACATGTTCCTGAAATAGTTTAATATACAGTTTTATTCCCTGGTTAGTCTTGTAGAACAAACACTAGCTTAACACACGGCACACCTAAATTTGAATTCAAAAAAGTCAAATACAACCATGTACCATATAAAGAAGTTTGACTCAGCGACCAACTGTATAGACATAGGATGGTGTTCGCATGGGGTTATAATGGAGCTGTAAAATTCTTCTATGACCTTAGGGTGACCAGTATGGTCACCCTAAGGTCATAGCACAATTACTTTTTCAAACAACAGATGTAGTGTAGCCTAAGTGTACAGTAGTACTATACACTTCTAAGTCTATTGTAGTGTACAGTGATGTCCTACGTTGACTCACCACTTGCTCTTTAACTCACCCAGAGCAACTTCCAGTCCTGCAAGCTCTATTCATGGTAAGTGCGTTATACAGGTGTATCGTTTTTATCTTTTATGCCAGATTTTTACTGTACTTTTCTATCTTTATATACACACATATCTTTCTCAATCTTTATATATCTTTCTATATTCCTTCATGTTCTTTTCCCTCATCTCAGTTAAAGTGAGAGCTGCATTAAAGGAAATGTTATTCTTAGTATAAATGTTCTGTTCCTACAAACCTTAGGATTATGAAAAAGAGAAAACTATGTTTGATCTCTGCATCTTGGCAGAAAGTAATTGGACTGATCGCTTTGAAAATTCATTGCTGGCCAATTAGCTACAGAAAGTCCATTTAAAATATGCATTCGGGTGACTAATTTTACGTGAAATTATGTACAAAGAGCCATATAATTAAAATCAGATCCCCATTTGTTTGTAAAAGGATGATTTTTTCCCAATTAAAACCAAGCAAAGTGAAGTGTAAAGTCTTTTTTTTCCTTTCCTCTTACTTAAGTCATTTCTAAAACCAGTATTTGATTATATATCCACAATGTAGATAGTTCAAAAACAGACAGAGAAAAAAAATCCATGCCAAACATGCATATATGGTATTTGGAGTTTTTCATGAGTCCCTCACATTTCCATCACTACTGAACCCCCATTTCTACCTATCAAATTTGTAGCTTCTTCCTAGGTGATCTCTCTTAATTAGCAGTCATGAAAATTATCATGGCACATTTATGAAAATTTTTTAAATGTCCTTCTGAAACTTGACCAGGAGAACTACATTGTTCTTTACTATAAAATGAAAAGGTTGTGCAGTCCCCTTCATATTCTGACCTCTCTGAGACAAACCAATTACAGACCAATTTTTGATAATGAGCAATCATATAATCACAAGATTGGAAGAGACCTTGAGAGGGCGCATGGCTTGCCCTCCCATTCCAGTCTGCACAGCACTGAAATCTCTGTGGAAAGTGATACTCTACCCTCTTCTGTGATATGTTTAAGGATCCCTGGGCTCTGAGCTCCAATTACCCACAGTGGTTGACAGCTCAAAATGATCAACTCGCTTGATCCCAAGGTCCATGTTGACTTTCTCCTCTTCCCTGTCTTCTCCCCACATTCCTGTTGACCTTTCCTGGGATCAGCTTCTAAATAAGGCATTTGAACTCTAATCCTTGTCTCGGGGTCCACTTTAGGGGAACTCATTTAAGACACTCTGCATATAACCCTTATTGAGGACAGAAGTTATCAATTAAATAAATAAAATATTAGATCAGTTACATTAGCATTAATGTAAATAGACTCTCCTGATTAGGATGTTGTTACTATTAATAACAACTCGGTGACCAAATAGATTCACATAATAGATGTTTTTCCTGCGTTCTTACTACTGCTGTTTCTAAATTCTCACCTACTTATTGTTTCACTTTCATAATGATAATGGTCCAAATCAATAATTATGCATTTTTGCTATTCTGCACAATACAGCTATTTCATCCAGGAATAGATGGAATTCAATACTTTTAATATTTAGGGGGTATTGAAAAGCTTTAAAGGGAACCTGTTAGTATGTCTGTGAAAAAAAGAGTTGGGAGTCTCATTTGACTCTTATTTTTCACAGATGTAGATAAGTATAGGTTGGGAAAAAGCACCTTGCCCAAATCTGTTAGAGCTATATTTTGTTTCAGTAAATGTACAGAGGTCTAAAACATCAGTTTTTAAAGCTTAGCTTATTGAGGTTAACATGAATCTAGTGCTGTTGACAGCGCGACATGTCATTTAGAAACAAGACCACATTCAATAAACTTGTACATGGCACACACAGGGGCCATATGAGCCTGCTCTCCACTTCCACTCTCCATCTTGTGCTCCAAGGGTCATAGGAAACATTTTAAAGGGTAGATGAAGGTCATCCAATAGGTCATCATAAACAATATTCTGTCACTGCCTTCCTAAGAACAGAAGGGTAAGTCTTTGGAGAAAGTAAATACAAATGATAAAATTCTAAATTTTCTCCCTCTAATCTCTTTTTCCTTTTCATTACTTTATAGAATAGTGAATGTGCAATAAAATTGAATTCTTTGAGTGATTAAAGGTGTCTTGGTAGACCACTGACACAGGGGCTTTTCCTTAGCTCTGACAGCCCAATTTTGGTCGGGATAGGAACAAAGGGAGTCCTTGAAGGCCACTCTATTTAGTCTACTTCTTGTAGGACAGTAGAAAGGTTATGGGCTCCAGAAAACTGATAGCATTTCTCCCCTTTATTTTCTCAAGCCTGTCTATTGCCACTTTTTTCTCAAACCCTCCCTGGGAATTAGTAGCCAATTTGACATAGTTTTCTGACTATGTTCTCATTTTCCAACAGGACAGGGTACCTGATCTTTACTCATCTCTACAATGGTAGATATTTTATCTATCTCCTCTTCATTCCATTGGCCAGGGAGATTTTCCCACCTTCCGAGTAGGGAGATGGCCAGATACACAGCACCCAGTACATGAGACTGACTGACAGGCTGTGACGCACAGGTGCTCGCAGCCTGGGGGAGTCGGAGACTGCCCAATACATGCAATGTGGGGACCCCAGGGTTTCACGCAATTGGAGAGTGAGCAAACATGGTTTGTGGGAGATAGGATGTGTGGCAACAAGAGTGTGAGGGCGCAGTGATTCTGGTTCCTGTGGGAAGATGATATTTGTTTTCAATCAATAATTTTAGGGGATAACAGGGAAGTGAATCAGGCTGAGAGTCAGCTAGAATATAGCTGGTCTGGCCAACGGGGAAACCACCAGGATTTGGTGGCTTTTCCCACTCTGTGAAGGGCACATCTGGAGAAAACAGGAAAACTCAAGCAGTTAGTCTATAAGGCATCTTGAGGCTTAAAAAATGTCAAGGCAGCACGTGAACTTTAGGTCTTATAATGCAGGACATTAGCTTTTATTCTGGGACTCAAGGACCAGTTATATGTTGTCCCCATTATCCTGGTTACTATGTGGGTTCTGGACAAGATTATTCTTAAATGGAGAGCTTTCTATTTTAAGTTCATCCATGTTGGACTAAATTTGGAACATTAGTTTAATCCAGTTTCTTATTATTATTACTGATTTGGATTAAACTTGAGTTTTATCACATTTCTTGTAAACTTGTGGATTTAATGATCCTTTTCCAGGCATGATGGGCCTCCAAGTATAATTTTATTCAACATTACCTCCCCATATTCCTATCCTTCTGAGGTCTTATCATATACTGTGACTGGTTTTGAAATTTCCTATGCCAAGTGAGTCAAAACTCCATAAGAATTATTTTTAAATCAGAGCCTTACTTTAATTTCTAATAACAATGAAAATGATTATCATGATGATGAAAGGTACTAAAAGGCAAGATTATTAATTTATCAGTGTTCCTGTCGCGTTGCTACATTCTACATGCACCTGTTCTCAGGTAACCCTTTAAATTCTTATTTCAGAAATAAGAAAAGGTAGGCTCCGTGATCCAAGGCAACTTTTTCATGATCAAGCAGCTAGATGATGGCAAAGCCAGGATTTAAATATGAGTCTGTCTTGACTCCAGGGATTCGCTACACCTATTAAAAAACTCATAAAATTTTAAGCAATGTGATTAAGCATTTAAGAATTTCCAAGTGAAAATTGTAAGTTCATGGAGATTGGGGAAAGCCTGGCACATTTAGAAACCCCTGGGCCAGGCCAGGACAAGTGCCCAGTGCCCTGTTCTGGATGTCCTGCCAGCATTCAGCTTGTATTGCCAGCCATTATCCAATCAGATCACACCCCTGATGCAAGGTAGAGGGCAGAGGTCCTAGGGGAGACACATTTTAATGTAGGAAGAAGGCTTTTAATGCAGGAGTAACATGATCAGGGCAGAGGACATTAAAATAAAAGTATTAGAGTTGTACATTATAGGGATGATGCTCTGGGTCAGCGTAGGAAGGGAAGTGCATATAGCGGCAGTGAAATATTTCAATTCCTTTGGGAAATTGCACCAATAATTTATAGACTTCAGTGGTAGCCTCTCCCCTTCCTTTCTTTTGTGGCTACTACAATTATATAAAGAACAGTTTGATACCCTATAAAATTATAAATTGCATCTCACCTTCTCACTGGATGTCAACTTCAAGAGAAGATAAAGCAGACAGACTGATTTTTCAGAAGGATTTATAACATGGGCGTCACCATCTGGGTGGGAACTTGGTGCCCCATAGGCAACAGAGCAATGGGAATTTTCCATGCTCAGGGTTGATTTGAGTTTGCCTATCTGGTCAGTGCCAACTTATTCTGTGGGCAGCATGTGTGAATCCCAAGATATTTTAGTTTTGTTAATCTGATCACTGCCAGTCCATTTCTGGCTTTCCTATCCACCTGCTGACTCCCTGGTGTGGGCTTCCTGCTGCTCTGTCCATCTGTTAAGAATTTATTTACAAAATACACTAAAATGCAAACTACACCAGTGTGGGACTTAGCTTCCCCCTGCTAGGAAATGGCATCATGCCAGAGCAAAATTTCCAATTGTTACTAAGATTGAGTACAAAAAATTTAAAGACTCAAGGGACTCTGACTTCCATTTGAAATCCCTCAGGCAAAATGGCAATGAAAATCATCTCTGATTCTGTCTGGCACAAGCAATGGTTACATTACAACAAAGTATAGACAGAGTCTAATTCCAGAGTGGTTTATAGAAGGAGCATTATATTGGTAATCAAAAATCCATGATTATAATCCAAGATATTTTGTTAAAATTTCATATAATTTTAGTCAGAGCTTCAATTTTGGAAAAGGTTATATCGTTTAATGTCCAAAGTTCACTCCAACAGAAATTCAGGACTTTTTCATCTGCATGTCGCTATTTACAGGTATGCACGTGAAACGCATAGCTATAACACATATGGAAATAAAATAAAACAACTGGAGGTTATTCTGGCTTGACTGCAGTTGCACACTAGGGCAGGATGATATTATGGGATACAGGCTGCCATGGAGGCAGGGAGGAACAAATTCTTGATT
The DNA here is from genome assembly GCA_963574355.1 of Loris lydekkerianus. Classification (NCBI taxonomy): domain Eukaryota; kingdom Metazoa; phylum Chordata; class Mammalia; order Primates; family Lorisidae; genus Loris; species Loris lydekkerianus. The sequence goes on along the minus strand of CAUYPK010031861.1, from coordinate 12,062 downwards.
GATGAAGCAGAAAATCCTTGAAGAAGACAAAAATAGAAATAAACTAGTCCAAATAATTCAAGAACTGTTAATAAAAAGAGCAGGATATTCAGTGAAGTGAAGGAAAGCCACAGAGAAAGAATCCTTACCATTTTCTTCTTTTCTTTTTTTTTTTTTTTTTAAGGATATGTGTGTGAGTGGCAGAAATTGGTTGCTATCCATAGCTGAACGGAGTTGACTAAATCATGATGGTAACGATATAGAGAAAATTCTCCTAGATATGGTGCTGTGGTCAGTGAGAGAACCATGTCAGAAGACTCTTAGCAGAGCCAGGAGGGCAAGCTATGCTATGAAGTCTCCCGGTCTCTCCAGCCATCAAAAGTTGGATGAACAAAATTATTAATTTGTGAAATTTTCATCTTTCATATGCTCTCAAACGTTGACTTAATGGTCATAACATAACTTTTTTTTGTTGTTAAATTTCTTTATTGGCTACTTGAAATAAGGCATAGCAAATAGTTTGGCAAGATTCTATCTTTCTGTGTGTCAGATACTTCCCGAAGGATTCAAAAACAGTAAGTGTGAGCATGCTGTTTGTCTTAGTCTGTTCAGATTGCTATATCCAAAAACTTAGACTGGGTAATTTACAAGCAACAGAAGTTTATTGCTTACAATTCCGGAGGCTATGAAATTCCAGATCAAGGTGCAAGCAAAGTTGGATTCTGGAGAAGGTTTATTCTCTGCTTCAAAGACGGCAACTTCTTGCTCAGTCTTCACGTAATGGACAAGCAGACAAGTTCCAAAAGGGTCCGCTCTTACAGGGACTGAAGTCCCACTCAGGAAGGTAGAGCCCTCACAAGCTAGTGACCTCCCAAAGTCCACCACTGTTAATACACTTGCACTGGGGATTAGGTAGCAACATGCGAATTTGGAAGGTGGGCAAATATTCAGATCAGAGCACCAGCAAAAAAAAATGTATCTTATGAATTCCTATGTAGAGTGTCTTGGGTGGGATACATCATATTGATATTATATTTTGTAGTTTTGTTAATTTATTCACAGATATTTATGTAGGAACTAGTGACTTCTGATCCTTGTGAAGCTTACTGTCAAGAAAGGGAGAGAGACATTAAACAAATAATTATTGGTATATATATTTATTATAAATATAAGTAATCTTTATTTTTAGAGTAGTTTCAGGTTTATAGGAAAATCGTGCAGAAAGTACAGAGGATTCTCATATACTCCTTTTTCCTTTTCTCCTCCCCAGAATTTCCTCTGTCTCTAAATCCTGCATTAGTGTGATACATTTGTCATAATTAATGAACTAATCCTGAGGCACTGTTTAACTAAAGTCTATAGTCTACATGGGGTTAACTCTATCTCATACAGATCTTTGGGTTTTAAAGATACATGACACTGTGTTTCCAACATTATGACATCACATGAATAATTTCAATCTTCTGAATATGTCCTGGGCTTGCCTATATTGCACTTCTCCCTCCCCCCCCATGTCCTTTATACCCACAAATCTTTTCACTGTGTCTATGGCTTTGTCTTTTCCGGAATGTTCTATCATTGTAACATGCAGTGTGGATCCCTTTCACCGTGGCTCCTTCACTTAGCAATATGCGCTTCAGTTTCCTCCATCTCTTTTTGTGATTTGCTACCCAATTTATTTTAGTGATGAATATTTCATCAACTGGATGTACCACCGCGTATCACCTGTTAAAGAATATCTTTGTTGCTTTCAAATTTTGACAATTATAAAAGCTAATAGAAAATTTTGTTTGCAATTTTTGTGTGATCATAAATTTTCACTTGGATAAATACTGGGGAGCACTATCTCTGGATCAGACCCTAAGTCTGTATTTGTGTGAAAAACTAATAAACTATCTTCCAAGTGGTTGCACCATTTTACATCCCCCCTATACATGGGAATTCTTGTTTCCTCATAATCTCATCGGCGTTCGCTTCTCTAATAAGTGTTTTTGTGCTCTTCTTTCATCCCCACAATTTCCTAATGACATGTGATGTTGAACATCTTTTTATATTTTTATTTTTCTTATTAATCATCCATGTATTTTCTTTTTGTTTGCCATCAGAATTCTAACATGCTATTAATGATGTGCCTCATAGAGCATCTGCTTATCAATTCAAATCACCTAAATATCATCCATATGTTTTTAATTGTGAAATATTTTTTCAGATGGTTTTCCCATTTTTTATCACATTGTTTTCTCATTGTTGAGTTTTAAGAGTTCTTTGCATAGTTTGGATATATATCTTTTATCTGGAAGCATGTTTGTGGTAGGGGTTATTTTCTAGACAATATATTGTAGGGCCTTGCTTTCCTATCCACTTGGTCAGCCTCTGTCTTTCACTTAGTATATTTTGACCATTTATATTTAAAGTGATTATTGATACAGTTTATTAAATACTTTATTTATGACAGCTGTTTATTTCTCATCCATTTTTCTTGTTTCTTTTCCTGACTTCCTTTCTTATTATGTTTCCTTTGGTTTTATTTTATATGAGTCCATTTTCTCTTAGCATATTCCTCCTCCTTCATCTTCTTCTTTAGAAAGAAGTTTTTACTATTATTCCCAGACTGAACTCTTAACTCCTGGGCTCAAAAGATCCTCTTGACTCAGCCTCCTAAGTCTATAGCAATGTGCCACCATGTCTCCTAGGTTCTCCATTATATTCATTTTTAAAAGTCCCTTTAATTATTTCACTAAAGTTTGTACTATATATGTAAGTAATTTATATCTACATTAAAATAACACTATTATAGAGCTTCATAGGTTTACCTTTTGTTTAATTATGGTTTTGATAAGTGGCAAGTTTAAACCCATTGTGTGCTTGGACTCTAAGTTAGCATAGCACAGCATCCCTTATAATTTTTACATTGGGATTTTAAACGTAGTACTTTAAATCTAATAGAGATAAAGGTATGGTGTGGTATACCAAATTACTGATTCCATTTGTTCACTCTCCTATTATTATTTGTTATAGTATTATTACTCTACATGACTCCATAGGGGATGGTGTCCTGTTATGGTAGTATTACACTGCATGACTCCATGGGGGATGGTGTCCTGTCATGGTAGTATTACACTGCATGACTCCATGGGGGATGGTGTCCTGTCATGGTAGTATTACACTGCATGACTCCATGGGGGATGGTGTCCTGTCATGGTAGTATTACACTGCATGAATTCCATGGGGGATGGTGTCCTGTTATGGTAGTATTACACTGCATGACTCCATGGGCAATGATGTCCTGTTATAGCAGTAATACACTGCATGACTCTGTGGAAGATGGTGTCCTGTTATAGTAGTATTACACTGCACAACTCTGTGGTGGATGGGGTCCTGTTATAGTAGTATTACACTTCATGACTCTATGGGGGATGGTGTCCTTTTATGGTAGTATTACACTTCATGACTCTGTGGGGGATGGTGTCCTGTTATAGTAGTATTATACTGCATGACTCCATGGGCAATGGTGTCCTGTTCTCGTAGTATTACACTGCATGACTCCATGGGCAATGATGTCCTGTTATAGTAGTATTACACTGCATGACTCTGGGGGATGGTGTTGAGAAATAATTCTCCATAGATTTCTCACATTTCTTCATGGTCTTGGCCTTCCTGTATGTTTGAATAGAAATCATGTTTGGAAGCTAGAGATAGTTTAGCCCTCCAGAGAGATTTAGAGATGTACCTCTCCGGTTATATCCCAGGGTAGTTACTATTAAGCCTGAATGTAGTAGATACGAATGGCTTAGAGTCAATCATTTTAAATAAATTACTTTAAGTAGTATTTTAAGAATTATGCAATTTAAAATATATCATTGACACAGGCATTTCAAGCCAAATGAATATCTAATTTGTGGAATTTCAGAATATGTGGAAAATGAAATTAGAAATATTCAGGCAAAGCAGTGTCTAAGACCTCGTCTACCATAATAACATCTTTACCTCCATCTATTGGAAATTCACTATGATCAACTAATTTTTCTGGACCCAAACACTGGCAGCTGGCAGAAAATTGGTGCTATAAATAAATAAATGAATGAGATCTGCACTGGGAATGGTTCTTTTTCATATGCTGTTGTCTGCAGGGCACCAACTACCCAATCATTGGGATAACCCTGAGTGAGGCCAAACTTTCTCAGAAAATTCACCCATTAGAAAGGGATCCTAGTGTGCACCAAGATTTATATCTCTTATAACTTCTCTGCTTTCTATAGGCTGCTGAAATCTCAGGAGAGTTTCATAAGTGGGATGTTGGGCAAGGAAAGACAATTCACATGCTTTGAAGGCCCAGCTGCTGGTTATTAGATACAGTCCTCAACACTTCATAATGTCTCATTTTGTCCTTCTACTAAAATTCTGAGGGTAAATTTTATTTATTATAAGGATGGGGAAACTAAGGCTTGAAAGTACAAATGATGTTTCCAGGATATGAGCCCAAGACTTTCAATGACAAAGTTCTGTAATAACACATAAGTTCTTAAGAAGTGTAGGTGGCAGAAGGCTGAGAAAGAATAGTTCGATTCAATATGTATCCTATATCCATTCTTAACTTCCTTGGAAGTACAAAGTACCACCTTTTCCATGATAGGAAAATCTTGCATTGGCTAATATGCCAGTGTTTCCTAACCTCCACTACCCTACCCAGGACCCATTGGGAGAAATGATCATTCACCACCATCCACACTGTGGTGGAGTCTGTGGGACATTCCAGTCGCATCTGTTGGCAACTCTGCAGTTAACCTGGGATTTGGAGTGGTGGTGGAGATCACAACTGCAACACACACAACACACAAATTTGTAGACTGCCTTTCAGAGGTGAGAATACCTGATGTTAATTCATGGCTCACCTGTGGGATCTTCACAAAGTCACAATAATTTTCTGCCCATGGATTTTCCCAGCTGTTCTGCCCATGGATTTTCCCAGCTGATTGATATGTTAACATGTGTATACATCAGGAAATTTTGGACTCTTTGTCTTGTGTGTGTGTGTGGCTACAGAGCCTATATCTTTAAGATGCTTACCTTAAACTGAACTAATTAATAGAATTCATTTCTAAATTTTGAATGACAACTTCCCTTGCCAGTCTGCCCCTGCCTTTCTTCCAGCAATTCTCTGTCTCTGTTGCCTTCCATATCTTGGGGCTTCACTTATTTTCTGAACAATATTGACCATGGAAGGCTATCTGTTAGGATCAAAGGCACCTCAACCTTAGGACGTGGAACTAATTGTGGTGCATTTGACCTGATTCTGTCCCAGGCACCTGGAGGCTCTTCAGACTGAAGTCTGACTTTCATCTCTTTCTGCACCTGGGAAAAGTCCACTTTGCCAAAGTCATTTAACCTCACACCTGTTTGCTTATGGATCAATTTGCTTAATGAGCGGTTTATTTAAAATTTAATCCACTTTGGCAATTCTCTTTTGCCCTTTCCTGTCTTGTTCCTTCTTTGTCAAGGTGTCATTGGGCGTCTGGCTTGGTTCTGGAATGCAGCACCTACATTTTGGTACTGATGCCCCTTTCTTGTCCTGTGCCCACTTACCAGGGTTAGGCACTCTCCGAGGCTTTTTCTAGCTGGATTTTATCTTCTGAGGTTCTCCTAGCTTTTGGCCACTATCCTGCAAATGGACTGGGGATTTGAAATTTGGCCTGAGCCACACATCTGATGCTGTGTCACTCACTACATGGACTCTTCCTGATGCTACTCACTGACGTGGATCTTCTGAATTTTCTAAGCCTGTAGTTCTCAGCCTTTCTAATGCTGCAACGTATTTTCATTGTTAAAAGGGGGTTGCAACCTACAGGTTGAGAAGTGCTGTTCTCAGTCAGGGCTGCATTTGCCGCATCTCTTCCAACTGCAGTCAGTATCTTAGTTTCCACCTAACTCCCCCACCCCAGGAAGCCTTACAGGGAGGTTTCTTCCCCAGCCTGAGCTGTTTCTTCCTCAGCTGCTGAAAATCTATTGTTAATATAACTCATGCTTAAGTTCATGGCAGGTGTCTCTGCTATGACTTTAGTTACAGAGGACTGTTTTCCTGTTTGCTCACACCTTAAATCCTGTTCATTACTATTTTTTGCCTTTCATAACAAAGCAGGGTGAGTAGAGACTCTTTAAAATCAGGTGTTAACAGGGAGAGAGGCAAGAGCCTATGAGTTCTGGAGACCAGCTTTCTCCTCCTCACACAGAGAGTTAAATAATGCTGAGCAGCCAAGCATTTCTGCCAGAGTTCAACAAAACAATTTTTCAGAAATCTCTGTCAGTAAAGAAGTAAGCAAGCTCACAGAGAAAAATGGTCTTAGGGAGAGAAATGGACTTAACGGCAAAGCAGTATGGTTGCGAAGAGAAAGTGGCAAATTTAACTAAGGGCCTTTTGACTCCTCAATATATGCAGCTATATCCACAGACAAGGGGAAAAAAAGCCTCCAAGCGTGTTCCACTGTATTTTATTAAACCTTGTATTTGGAATCAGCTCGGACTGAATCACACTGTAGGGTTCGTTCAATGTGATCTGTGGAGGCACATTATTAAAGTGCCCTGTTCCAGAATAAAAAGTCAGATCCTCATTAGCTGTAACAAAGACTGTCACTGTCCCAGCTCAGGAATGGAAGGAGACTTCCTATCTCTGAATGACAGATGTGGGTGTTAGTAGTGTTGTTACATAACCCTGGGAATTCATTAGACATCTAGGGCTGTGTCAAAGGGGCATGTCGCATTGACAGCCCCACTGGAAAAAAAAACAAACAAAACAAAAACCGTGATAATTGCTTTCCTTCCTTGCTTACCTTTTACCTTAGCAAGGACATGCGACTGTAAATAAATGACTGGATGCTGACACATCGCCAGCATCTGTGCAGAAAACCACTCTGTGAAATGTGCATCTCAAGGAGTGCAGGGCTCTCTCATAAGAGCACTAATAGAATTTACCCACTGGTTTTACTTATGCAAAAAACTGAATTCTCTTATTCGTAACTCAAACCAGGTTATGTGGTAACTCTTGGTTTCCTGAGACAAAAGAGAGTAATCAGTGATGAGCAGCAAAATATAGTAAAAAATAAAAAAAGGAAGTGGGGAAGGAAGGAAAGAAAGAAGCAAGAAAAGAAGGTAAGGAAAGAAAGGAAGAATCGTGTGTTAGAAGCAGGCATGCGTGGGTTGCAAATCTTCTACTAGCAGGGGGAGTAGTGATCGTTGTACTACTAAACACTCTCTGATATTAGCTGGCAAAGCACTCGCAGAGAATCCAGAGGAACGCACGGTGTGGGCCTTTCTCTGGTCCGGGGAGTCCTCAGGCAACCTGGGCTCCCCGTGTGGCTTTTCTCGTCCACTCAGGTCTCATCTCCACTCCTCATCAGCCCCTTAGGCTACAAACATGGCGCCCCCCGCTCCCCCCCACACACACACGTCAGAGCAGCTCCGTTCCTGTGACCTTCTCTTGCCTTTCCTTTAGTCCCTCTGTTCTGCTCTTCAGTCTCCAGCTCTGGTTTATGTCTGACTATCTTCAGTCTCAGGGGTCCTGAATGGAGGGGAAAGTTGAGAATACATAGAATAGTTTAATGTTGGCTTTGGCTCACTTGCAAGATGATTTTACATTTAACCTTCCCAGGATGTTTCCCGTGCACTATCCTGCTAAAGGATTTTTGGGTAATGCACTGCAGGGGGATTAGTCTTCTCCCTTGAGTCTTGGTGCCAATTGCCTTTTTGTTAATCTGAGCTTGGTTCTAAACTAGCTCTTGGTGAGATAGAACGTTTTTCTATCATGTTATGAAAAGATGTAGAAATAGAGAAAAAATATTTATTTCTTTCAATTTTATAAAAAGTGCATAGTAGTGCCTATTACAAATGATCAGTAGAAAATACTCTAAAATGTTGTGAATTTAGTTCACATTTGATAAATAGACACTGCTACTCTTCAGGACCGAGGAGGATCTGGTAACTGGCAGGGAGACGTGAGACCAAGGTCTTTCTCTTTGTCGTCATTGTTAAATGTTATGCTTGAAAAAGAGGACATTGCAACAATTGGGATTGTGAGGCAAGTGAATTCTAGAACAAAACAATTTATTTGAGGAAACAGTTTTGCATCTGGTACCTAGAGTAGCTTTAGAATCATATGAACAGCACACAGAACCGGACTTTGATGTTAGCCTTGTAACCATGAGTCATGTGCAATGAAATGTGTGACTAAGGAGATGATTTTATTCAATCTGGCACAATAAGGATAACTTTTAAAATGACAAGCATCCCAAGGAAGAAGTCTTATAGAGGCAAGTAAAGCAGGGAATCTTGAGCAAATGCAGAGCTAGGTCTTATGTGAGTCACTGAGGAAGGGTGGGAGTGGGCCTTATGCAGGTCTGTTTTGGGCAGGGCAATATTTTAGCTCATTAGCATTTCCTGGAACACAAAACTTTTGAAGGTGGGGTGGTTTCAACAGTCCCTGATTTCTTCCAGTGAGAAGCTCTGATAAAATGCAAATTTCTCAGTCTCTTCTTTCATTTAGCGGAAATATCATTTGCTGCTCTGATGATCAGAGACCTTTACGTGGCTTAAACCAGAGTCTAAAAATAAGTCTCTGCAGGACTTTTTTTTTTTTTTGAGACAGAGTCTCACTCTATCATCCTCAGTAGAGTGCCATGGTGTCACAGCTCACAGCTCACAGCAACCTCCAGCTCTTGGGCTTAGGCGATTCTCCTACCTCAGCCTCCCGAGTAGCTGGGACTACAGGAGCCCGACACAACACCTGGCTATTTTTTGTTACAGTTTGGCCGGGGCTGGGTTTGAACCTGCCACCCTCGGTATATGGGGCTGGTGCCCTACACACTGAGTCACAGGCGCCACCCTCTCTTCAGAACTCTTATTGGAGCTGTCCTGTAAAACTGGCCAAACCACTTCTGGAGAAGTAGTGGCAAAAGTCAGTTGTTTTAGCAAGTTCAGTCATAATAGAAGAAGGATGGCTAAAATGAAACATTAATATTACAGGTCGTGTTACAGAGCCCGGAGTTGAACTCTGAAGGTGGCCAGTCCCGTGAATTCCAAGATACTAGTGGAGAAGCCTCTTAGTTATGCAGCACTGGTTAAGATTCTTCAAGTTCTCCAACTTGGCTGTAGATAATTTCACTGAAGTTGTTTAATTAATACCTTTATAGTTTTTAAAAACTGTTTACTATTGTTATATAACTTATACTTCATGAAAATTTTTAAGGTACATGTTCTGTTATTGCATAACAGTAATTGGATTACATTTTTAGGGATTTCATTACAAGTACCAAATATTGCTTGCAATTGAGAAGAGTCACACATTTGCTTAATTCTCTCTTTGGGGGTTATAAAAATGAATTAAAAATGAAATTTCAAAAGAAGATGAAAAGGCAGCATGGAGAGTTTAAGCTCATTTTTGTGATACATATACAACCCCACATATACAGATATTACAGACACATGCGTAGGATACATTTGCATACTGTTAAATAGTAGTAATTGTTTTCTTGGTCTTAGTAGTATTAGTAATTTATGCATTTTTTTTGAGTCATAGTGGGTAGTGTGCTGTGGCATCATAGCTCACAGCAACCTCAAACTTTTGGGCTCAAGCCATCCTCCTGTCCCAGCCTCCCAAGTAGCTGGGATTATAGATATCCAGCTAGTTTTCTGTTTTTAATGGAGACGGAGTCTTGCTCTTGCTCATTTGGTCTCGAACTCCTGAACTGAACAATCCACCCACCTTGGCATTCCAGAGTGCTGGGATTACAGGTTTGAGGCTCCATGCCCAACCTTGATATGTACGTTTTTAATTTTTATGCTATCATATTTTATACAAAAAGTGTTACTTGTGCAAAACAGTTTACTTGGAGGAATATTTTAAGGGTCACTTTGAAATATGCTGTGATTCATTATTTCATTTCCAAGAAGCACAGCCCTACAGTCCTTTCTGATTCAGCCTTGCAAGTTTCAACTTGCTCAGGTTAGCAGTGTTATTAGAAGGGCTTCCTTTGTTTCCATCCGCATGGATTTTACGTTTCTTGATTTGTGTGTACCTCAAAACTTTCATAATGACCCATGTAATTAAATACATGAAGCCAAATTGATCTCATTAATAATGGTAATTAGCCAAATCCAATAAGTTACATGAAGACATAATAACAAAAGGAAATATGTCAAATCTTAAACAATCAAATATAGTCGTATGTTAAATTCTCTAGACTGATATTTAGGTAACAGTCAGTGAAAACGGCATTTAATTTGTTTTCGGAATAAGAAATAGAAGTAAAAAATTTCCTAAAGTTTTGAAAAAAATGAATATTAAAAGATATAATAACATTTTCAATTCTTACATTAAAATGATATAAATGGACTTTCAGAGCTTTCTTTTTCTTAATTAAACTAATCCTATGCTAATCTATCAGCAAATTGTCATGGGCTTTGGTACTGACTTCTGATTTGCTGACATAATTTTTTTTTATTATTTAGATTAAATTCAGGTCCTCATACTCTTTTTAAGGTGGAATATGACGTCCCAAAATACGCCACTTTGGCATAAGGATTATTTTGAGCTGGAAACAAATGGGAAGAAGCAGATATAAACAGAGCTCTCTGCACTCCTCCATTTGCCTAAAAGCAGGGCATACACTTACAAACATGCCTCCTCCCCTCTCTCCTAGAAGGACAAAGGTTGATCACTGGAGGTGACAGTAGACACTCATCAGTGGCAGACAGCACCAGAAAAATCTACCTAACAAGCATGACCCTCTAGCCTTTATTTACCATTAGTTTCCCAAATATGCCTTCCCCCAAATTTTCAGCCCCTGGAGACTCAAGGTCCTTTCCCTTTGTCTTGTCATTACTTTGTAAATTTATTGTCCTGTGTTGAGGATACTGGAGTTGGTTGAGTGTTAATTTTTTCTTCATTTCTTCTCATCTGTATATGAGAAATACATGTTCATAAACTTCTATTTGTTTTTCTCTGATTAATCCAGCATTTGTTACATGGTTCTCAGCTGAGAACATTGAGAAGCAGAAGGAAAATTATCTTTCTTCCTCTACAAGATGGATATGTGAAAAAGAAGTTATTTAAAAGTGCTATTATCAGTAAGTATCAGTTCTTATGGAGCCAAATTTACCAGGAGAGAAAAAAACACATTTAATAAAAGGAGACTAATGCAAATTTTATAGAATTAAAATAAACTATGCTCAGAAAGAGCATAATAATTAATAGAATATATTTTTGATATTAAAATGTCAGGGTGAAGCAAAATTAGATTAAATGTGTAATGAGAATTATCTTGAAAAACATCAGAAACATCTAAAGACATCATCAGTTTCATAAGACACAAAATATTTGTCTTAAAAATGAAAATCATATTCAAATGAGTTATTTTGCATTTGGGAAGGCTTACTTGAAGATTCTAACAATACACTTCTGTCTCTGGAATAGGGAATGAAAGGCAAGCCAACTCAGTGTGAAGACCGCTATGTTATTTTGGGAAGTATAATAGTGAAAACATGATGTGGTTACAGGAGTGGGAATGGTGACAAGTACACTCCCACCAGGCAGACCCACCGAAGCTCCTGGGGACTTTCTCTGGCCCGCTCTGCCTTGTGTGTGGGTATCACCTTTCCCTCCCTGAATTTTGGGGTCCTCTGGGATGGTTTGGACCAGGCTGGGTAGTTGTGAGTCATGGCTTAGCTCTTTAGTGGGGCACAGCAGACCTTAGTTCCAGTCATTTTCATCTCTCCTAAGTGATGCTGTTAGTGACACCTGCTGCTAGTATATTCTAGGACAGCAGCAAGCAGAGAGCCATTCGCCTGGGTACAAGGGTGGCAGGGAGCTGCAAGTGTGGTTTTTCAGTTCAGTCTACTGTCGCTATGATGTAAACTGCATTCTCGACTTCTCATTGGACTATCCCTATTAGTTCCTAATAGCCTCATTTGGAAGTTAAAAAAAAAAAAAAACACACTCTATTTTTCCTCTTTCTTTTCTGGGGGGGGCGCCCCCCCCCGCCCCGCCCCGCACGCCCAACAGCGACTAGCAGGAACACAACATATCTTAGAGTTCA
>CAUYPK010031860.1:0-61818 GCA_963574355.1 Loris lydekkerianus | reverse complement strand
GGAACTACAATGAGGGACAGTAATTTTTTTTAAAGCTTGAAACCAAAAATGTAGATATTTTAATAATTAAAATTTATTTACCCTACCTAAATGCTCCTAAATTTATAAAAAAAAAAAAAAAAAAAAAAAAAAAACACTAATGGATATGAACAATTTGATATCTTCCTGCACTATAATAGTTGTAGCTTTAAATGCCCTTTTGTCAGTTCTAGATAGATCCTCTAAGAAGAAACTACACAAAATAAATAACAGGCTGTAAATATCTATTCTTATATAAGCACATAAAATCTTTGGAAAGATCCATAAGAAATAATTCAATATTTACCAAACACCACCTCTAGTTCAAAGGACAAGGGAAGAAGAAAACTTGTTTTGTGTCCTTTGAATTTGGAACCTATACCTGTATCAGTTGAAACACTAAAATTTTATGGTCCATGTTCTAAAATCTTTCCCTTATGAGCCTTCTACTCATTTGCTACTTTAATTCTTCAATTCCTTTCTTACCACCTGTCCTCCTCCCATATCCATGTGCCAAAAATCAAACACACTTGCAAGCTTCTACTCTCTCCCCCCGAAATATTGATTTCTGTGGGGATGAGCAGGGAAAGAGGGACTGTTTTTCCCCAAAAGTGACTTTTAGTCAAGTTTCTACTTCTGTACTCTTTAAAAGATATGATTGTTTATTAAAAAACAAACAAACAAAAAACCAAACTCTCAAAATAGTGAAAACCATCTCATCTTATCCCATTCTGTTTGTCATCCAAAATGTTTTGGGTTTTTTTTGCAGTTTCATAGAATTGCTTTTTCTCATTTCAAACATGTAGCCACTCTCACAATAGATACTATGTTGATTACTGACTACAGTTGCAAAAACTTTAATGGAGTCAATAAATACTTTTTCAGAAATCCAAGATGGCTATGGTTATCTTCCATGCCAACTTCTCACACATATCAAGTTTTGGAAAAAAGTAGTCTACACAAAAGCACAGTGTGGAACGTGACAAATGACAAATCTATGCTATAGTTTTTAATTCTCTCAATTTTCCATGATTTAGGTAGAGAGGAGCTCAATCTACTAAAGGCACAAATTTAGGCTAGGTTCATGTTAACTGTTTTGTGCCTATCAGAAAGAAATCTTCATTTTACCTTGCTCATCCAAACAATCTTCAATACCAAAAGCACATTTTCAAGTTACCTGAACAAACATTGGTATTACTAGAATAAATTCAAGTCACAAGCCCTGGGTGCTTAGATAACACCCCAGTGCTTAGAGCAACAGTTTTAGTTTTAATTAACCACATTAAATCAACACTGTTATAATCCCCATATAAAAGAATCACGTGGAACACACATTCCCAATTCATGAAAGGACCTGGTTAAAGGCAAATTCTAGTTAGCAGAATTAACAAAATAGTGGCTAGAAAACACATTAATTTCAAGTCTAGTAAATTCAAACACAAGTGTTTGATTTTCCTTTAACTGTTTGAGAATCAGGTTCATTGTATTTAGCACAATAGAAAGGAAAGGTAGGAACCATAATTTTTCATTGACTTGAAACTTCAGGTACCTTTTTACAAGTCAAGATGACCAACTGACTACTCAGTCCAAGCTACTTAATCTTCTAAGTTTTAAGGTTTGACTCCCAATGAACAACTATTTCAGGGATCCTTGAAGTCCCTTTCCTTCTGTCATCTGACTGCAACAGGAAGAATAGAAACTCTGGGCAGGGAGTGGGGTGTGTAGGGAGGACAGGTTTGTAAGGCTGGCAGTAAAAGGAAGAGCAAAAGAACAATTAGGCTGGAAGACAGACAAAGCTCCCTTAGGAAAGGGCTGATGTCTAACTTAGCTTACCATTTCCTGCTGCTGAAGACAGGTTGATCTGAAAACCTATGTTTGAGCATTAATAGGGGGGAAATAGCTATTTCTAGTCTTGCTTCAAGGCTTATCCAGATCCCTGGAGTAGTCAAGGTTCTCCAGAAGCAAGGGTGACAGCTCCACTAAGAAAACAGGAGAGACTCGAGGTGAGCAAGTGGGGAGACAGACAAGAGCTGGAGAAATGGGGCTAAGAGCAGTAACACTTGCCCACAGACCTTAGATCAAATCAACACAGATTCCTATGTTGTGCCTGGCATTATGCCCAGAAACTGTCCAAAGTTTTTGATTTGGTAGACATCCATGAAGGTAAGGCCTATATATCTCAGTCTAGGTCTGTGATATTTAAATGAAAGCTATCAAGGTGATGTCTAAAAGGTCTCAGGAAAACACTGAGGCTTCAACTGAGGCTCTCTCGGCTACTGAAGCTTTTCATCAGTCCAGAGGCAACTGAGATCTTCTGACCCCACTGTGGGTTTAAGAATACAAAAGAAACACCATCACGGGGTAGCATTCCTTGGTGACAAGAATTCCCTTTCACTGTTTCTGGACACTACTACCTCAAAAGTGTGGATCTCAGTAACACTTTCCACCCATGGGCAATGGACCAAGCCTGGTGACAGACTCTGAGAGGAATGTGTACATGGAATCAAGACATCTGCCATCCCTGGCTCCAGGCTGAGAGGCACCCATGCACCTGCGAGTCTTTCCACACATCTTCCACACAAACCCGTCTCCCTCATGAACAACAGAGGACACTTTGGCAAAAAAAAAAAAAAAAAAAAGGCTATTTTGTAAAAACGTAAAGAATTTTTTCTTGCATTTGTAAAATTTCAGAATATTAGGGGGTACACATTTTGTTTACATGCTTTGTTTTTGTACAGACTGAGTCAAATTAATAAGTGTGCCCTTTAATTAGTATGCCCTTCACCCAGATGATGTGCACTGCACCCAACAGGTGTGAATTTACCCATCCCCTCCTCCATCTTCCCCCAGCTTAATTTTCACTGAGATTTACTTCCCTATGTGCACTTAAGTGTTGATCAATTAGTTCCAATTTGGTATTGAGCACATGTGTTTGTGTCTCCATTCTGGTGACGTTTCACTTAGAAGAATAGTCTCCAGTTCCCTCCAGGTTGTTACAAAAGACACTTGGTCACCATTTTTTATAGCTGAGTAGAACTCCATGGTGTATACATACGATGTTTTGTTAATCTACTCATGCATTAGTGGGCACTTGGGTTGTAGAATTTAAGCAGAAGTCAAAGTAGTTGGAAATGTGAGCTGAGTGAATGAGAACCGCAGCTCCTGGCCTATTGCTTATTTGCTTGCAAAATTAAGGGGGCAGAAGTGTGTGTACAAGCGCAGAATATAATACTCAGCATGAACCACGTCACACCAGTTGCCTTTTAATCCTCATAAGCTTCTAAAGAAACTATCTCTTTTCCACCAATTAAGAAGTGAGAGTCAGAAAAAAATCAAATGAATTGACCCCAGGACCTCAACTCCGCAGCCAGTGTCCTAACTCTTAGACCTGCTCAGTCCCTCTTAGGTGGGAGTCGTGGTGGCTGGGAGGTGGGGAGGGGGCAGTAAGCATGTGTCACAAACCAGTGCATTGGAACCAACAGTTCTCGCTGCTACTAAAGTCTTTTCTAAAGCAAAGATTTTGTTGGTCTTAATTAAAAAAAAAAAAAAAAGGAAAGGAGACAGCAACCTTCATTAAGTATATGACCACAGTTATAATCTTTCCATCCCCCCACCCCAATTGTACACACTAAAGACAGCAAAGCTGGAGTTAGCCACCTTTATACTGTCCACTTTTGTGTAGATTCTAACAAAGTAAAAGACGCCAACGTAACTTAGCAATACTCCTCAGAAAGATGTCAAGGAAGATAATTTATTTGCCACAGTGTGTGGGAAGTCCTACTTCTCCGTGGGATATACATAAGTTGTTTTATAACGCAAAGATCTTCTAGGCCTGCCTGGGTCATTTTCCCACAGGGTGAATTTCACTACTTCCTCAGAAGCTCCAGGCCAGGAACTAATGTGTACAGAACTCTCCAGGGGCTTTTTGTTATAACACCAGTCACAGCCATGGCCTAGGGACACCAAATCTAGATATTTAGCCAGGTGACAGCTGTTTGCCAAAGTCCCAAACAGGCAGCAGGACAGTGCTTTCAGGGAACTGGATCAACCCACGTGATTCCTATAACCACTGTCCAAGGCATTCCCCCTTTACACACAAAGAAACTGGGGAGCAAAACTGGTCAACCGTTTAAGGACACGTGGCTGGTAAGAGGCAGAATTGAGATTTAAGAGGCTTCCTAAGAAGTGAACAGCTTTCAGGGAGAGGAGGTTTGAAGAACAGCTGGTTACTGAGCTGGTCATAGGAAGGAGATGGCCACAAGTAGAAGGAAAAAGAAAAAAGGTATGAAAATATTTTTTAATGAGATGGTGGGAAGGAAGTTTAGCAAAATATGTAAAGCCATCATGGGGTGTTAAAGCAGATGGCAAGTTCTGAAAGCAAGGCCAAAGTATTTAGAACCAAAGTATCAAACAACTGTCAGTACAGAAACTCCTTCCCTCAAAATCATTCTGCATTTGGGGGATATATTAGCCCAGCAAGAGCCATCAGAACTGACTTTAATTAAGTAAAGAAGTTCTAATAGTCATGCTAATGGGAGACTATGACCTAGGACCCCAACTTTCTGAGGGAGCTCTAAGATGCTGGCTGTGTTTAGAGCAGTGACTTCAAAGAAAGCAGGTCCAGGCCAGAGAACCCAGAAGTGGCAGGAGCTGGGACAACCAGTTTGCCAGACGAACATTAATAATGGCATAAAGACAGAGGTTTGTAGGAGTGGGCCCATCCTGATCCAGAAAACTAAGGCATACTGCTTTGTTCACAGAATAAAGGAACAACCGCTGGGATTCGCTCTGGTGGCTGGGAGATCAGGAGTGTTGATCCCCTGATAACGCAACAGAACAGGACACTCCCTACAGGCGAGAGGACAACCTTCTCAGATCAAAGAACCACTAACCCAACTGGAGCCGCAGGGAGACAGGTGGTAAATGTGCAGGGAGTGACTTGGACTCCAGGGGCTAGAACAAAACTATAAACAGGAAGACTCCAGGAGTGCTGAAGCTGAGACTGGACACCTGTCACTTTCCCCACCTGCAGACCATCTAACCCTTGAGATTCTGTCACCCATACGACAAAGCCAGACATGCTGAATGACCATGAAAGTCAGTCAAGCTGCTTGATGTATGCAGCGGCAGATAAGTGGGTAGAAGGGAGAAACACCAGGGTCAATGTGGGTCTGGACTTACAAACAGAAATCCTCCCTTACTCCTTGAATTCCTTGGGGGTGAAGGCCAGAAGTTATCTGGGAAGTGGGGGGTGTGAGCTCCTCCCCAGGGCTGGGCCCACCACCAGCAAGGGGCCACATTCTAGAGACTCCTCCATAGCTCCAACACATTAAAAAAGTTCCAGATAACACAGGCACATGCCAGGGTTTCCTGTACATGGAGTAAGAGTTTAGATTAGCAGATGGCCCAGCGCAATGGAACCAGATAAAATAATGCTGTATTTTTTTTTTTAAGGACAACAAAATCCATTCTATACTGACTTTTTCCCCAAGAAGTTTTTGTTACAGGTGCTCACTCAAATTCCACCTCAGTGCAAAGAAATAACTGCCTTGACAAATATTTCTAAGTCAGTGGCACAACAAACCCCACTCTGACTTCCTTTCTCACTCTCAGCTCTGTCGCCTTCAGATGGAGGTTGCAGCCTGTTTTCTCAGGGTTATCAGTGTGCTCCCAGCCATTTAACACAGATGTTTACTTGGTCAGACTCTCACGGCAATGAGACCACTGCCTGAGCTTGGAAAGCAGTCCTGAACTCAAACCGCGCTCTGGGCTGGCAGAGTCGGAGGGGCCTTCACAAACCCTCGCTTCCCACTGGGCTCTGTCCTTAAACAGCCACCCCATGACAACCCTAAACCTCTGAAAATAGGGTGCTCAAGCAAGTGTGGGCAGAGAGATAACACCGGCAGCGCTGACACGGGGGCTGCGAAACAGCAAACAGAATCAAAGCACTGGGACGCCACGCACAAGTTCAAGTGCTGACAGGCGATTGCACTAAGGTACACAGCTATGATTTAACAATAAAAAAATAAAATAAAAATAAATAAAATAAAATAAAAAAAATAAAGTTGCTATAAATGGAAATATCAATAAGATTAGAACACCGACATCTTTAGATGGAAGACAGGCCTGGATGTTTTTCCAAGGTGTCAGCATTAAGTGCTATACACACCATTTGAACTGGAAATAATCTTTGTTGCTACTTGGTAACTCCCTCCCACGCTACTCAATGCTTCAATGCTTCTTTCTACATCAGAGGTGTTACTGGTCTGAATTCATTCAAAGAAAGAGCTCCCCAAACAGAGCTGACCCTTCTGTTTTAGAGTTTGACCAGATTGGAAAAAATAGGATCATTCTAGAGAGGAGACTGCTTATTGTAAGGCTGACCAAGTTCACATACAATCCACAGGGTTAAGAGCTGACAGCCTACAGGTTTTATCAAAGGCTGCTTTACTATCTAACTTTCCAGCTTAGAGCTCTGAGCAGAAAAGTCCTCTCTAGTCACTAGCAGCATCCCTGGGCCTTATCAGGAAAATGGACAAGCCACTCTTGGTTCCTCTGATGGAGCACTTATCACTGGTTACACACATATACACACCCATTTACAAATGCCTGCATGTGAGCCGTTTCAGCAGGGATGCTGACAACATACAGTTCCATCCAGGTTTTTGTTTGGCATAGATCCTTCCCCCAAGGAGTTAGCATTCACATAGCAGGTACCTAACCTCCAGGTACTGAGGATGGCAGCAAGGCCAAGTTTAGCATTATCACACAATTGTCATGGATAACTCATAAACACCTTTTCTTTGAAAGTGACTTTTTGCATTGTCACTCAAATTTTAATTGTTGATAAAATTTAATTATTGGTTGATTCTTGGTCCCCTGCCAGTAGATTTTTATCAGCAGTTCTTTGAAATTCTATTACCTTCTGATTATTATCCAAGAAACTTAACAAAAGAATGAGCACTGGACTAGGAATCAGAGATCACGTGTTTTAGTGTCGAACCTGACTCACAGGGTGAATGATTATCAGTAAGTTAGCCATGACTGGCTTTCCTTTCCCTCTTTCAAACATCGGAGAGCCTACTATGTTCTGAGCACTATTCTTAAAATTTACGATACTGGAAAGCAAGAAACAAAAGTCCCTGCCCTTTAGAGCATAGATCCTGGTTCACACTCTTTCTCCATCACTCTGGGTCATGACCTCTTGCCTCCCACACAGGCAGAATCAGAATTTGAGAGTGAAATATTTTTGCAGACAGTTTAGACCCTCTGATGCCCTAAATAAGGTAGGCCTCAACTGAAATGTGCTCTAAATGTACACATACTAAACTTCAAGAATTCAGTGTGAAAGAAATGTAAACAATCTCTTTCAGAGTTTTTGGTATTGATTACATATTGAAATGATATTCAGTGATAGATTAAATAGGCTTATTATTAAAATGAATTCCACCCATTTATTTTTACTCCAATGCGACAACTGGATAGTTAACTGTGCCTCTCCTATTTCCACTGGACAGCACTGGTCTAGTCTATTGTCCTGATTATAATGAAGAAACTGAAGCCGGAAAATGTAAAGGCAGGTTCACCCAGGGCCAGAGCTTAGGTCTCCCTACCAAGAAAGGTAGCCTGACAAGCAGAGAGGGGGTAAACACAAAGGTCACAAGGCCTGGGCACAGGAGATGACAGCAGTGTTGTCCCCCAGTTGAGCAAGCAAGTGGACACAGGTCAGATGCCCCAATTAGCATCCGCTTCATCTCTTCTGGACCAGCACACTCCCAACAGCAGGTACCACGCAGCTGTTCCCTGGGAAGGACAGAGCTACCCATGACCACACAGCCAAAGGAGTCCTAATGCCCATCTCCAACCACGACAAGCAGAGGGCAGTGATCTATGGTGTGTGTGTGTCTGGGTGGGGGTGGGGGGGGGAGAAGACAGCCAGGCAAGAGGGAGGGTCACCTCATCCCCCATTCTCAGCATTCATGTGTTCAAATAGTTGAGGACTGGTCCTGTGAGGCAAGGTAGGGCAATTAGGAAGACTCTGCAAGGTAGGTCAAAAATAGACAGGTAACAAGTCTTGAAAAGGAGAATCAGCTTCAAGAGGAATGAGCAGTTCCCATGAGCTCTGATGGCGGAGTTCAGGTGCACAGGGCTGCAGCACTGGCCAGAGGCAGGGGGGCATCCTCGGTTATTGCTCCGGTCAGTCAGGTCAGTGATGAGAGAGGGAAGCAAAAAATAAAACAGAAAAAGAAAGAATCAGCAGAACCAGCATCTGAGTGAACATGGGGAGAGAAAGGCCAAGGGAGCCAGGCCAGAGATGGTGGGAAGGATGGGCAGTGCCTAAGGGAGTGGGCCTGGAGCTCGGCCTGAGGAGCTTCAGCTGCCGCTCAATTAGTGCTGTTGCACCAAACCCATCCTCCTGAGGCCTCGGCTGAGAAGACCCAGAAACTACCCCGCCTGCCTTGACCCACCAGGCAAACACCCACTTGAAGTCCACCTCCCTCCATGCAAGGAATGGAGATTGACAGCCATGTGTTTAAATGACAGGAGACCTTCTGGGTGCCAGGCTGGCTCTAGAAGCAGGCGCTGAGGAGTCAGCAATGAGAGTTCCACCTTCCTGGGGCAGATTCCACCTTCCTTGGGCTCACATGCCAGAGGCTGAGACAACCGAGAGAAAACGCAGTGAGTGGTGAAGCCAACCCAGCCCCTCTAGGTCCACAGCACTTCCCGAGGCCTTTCGAATACCATTCCCTTGGCCTCCCCAGCACCTGGCACGAACTGCTGCCCAGGAAGCACTTAACTACTTACTGACTCAATCACTGGTATCCAAGAAATAAACAACACTCTATGCAGTTGAGTGACCCAGACTCCAAGAAGTCAGTCTCAGTCTCTGAGACTAAAAAACACCCTCCATGCAGAGTTGCTTAACATCATCAGCACTTATTTTTTCATATTGGTTTTTTCCTGTTGTTCCAAGAAGTTCTCAGACAGTTCTAGAACAAGCTACCAAGGCCAGCTGTACAAAATCTATTAATTCTAAACAATTCATAAGGCTTCCTTATATAGTTGGCTCATACGAAGATGCTTCCTCCAAACTATTTAAATTCTAAATACAAGTTTCCTTGTAGTACATGTAGTGAAAGGGTAAAAAAAAAAAAAAATTGAGACTGTATGTCCTGAAAACATCACAAGAGGTCAGCACTACTGATGTGCCCAAGTTGGTTTAAACATAGCAATGTTTCTTAAAACACAGAGCTATCTGCTTCATCATATATGCCAGTTTAAGCTGTGTGCCGCAGTCAAAACAAGGTGGCAGAAAGCATTTTCCTATATTGCCTTGCTTACCTCAGTGACAATGGAAAAAAGCAATGAACCTTATCTAACCAGAGTAATGTTTTATCCCAAGTAACCTCAGACTGCATTGCCCCCACTTCACGCCCAAACACACATGCACACAAAATAACAAATATAGCCCCAAGTCAGATGTGAGACCAAGAAACACAAACACAACAACACAACTTTAACATCTGTCATGAAACTAGTCTTGGGCTTCTACAACTTCATTCTGTTAAGCAAAAAAGGCTTAACATGACCATTCAGAACCCTTGGGTACGTCCATCAACACAACATGTCAAAAACAAAAGATAAAGACAAGCTGCTATTTATTTATGCAGTAAAAAAACACATACACACACAATTTTAAATGTAGTTTTCTAATTTTATATCAAATGTGTTTGGTTAATGGTACTGTGAGAACAAGGGCACTAACAGTCCACATTTAAATTGGCTTTATTGCCCTGCTGTTCTTGAACTTTTGGAAGCATGAGGAATTCTCTGTTCTCTGATGGGTACTGCAAGATGTGGATTATCTGCCCTGGCCTTGAACACTGGGGGTGCAACATAAGTGTACTGGAAGACAGAGGTAGAGGGGAGAGGGCTGCTGGGATCTGGGATGAGATTCTGGTGACTACTTCTACTCACAGTAGAAATGAAGAAACTAAGTAGGAAAAACCACTGGTGCTCAACTAAGTCCCACTCATTCTGACAAACAGGCTAAGAGCCAAATCCTTTCCTGCAGAGGATTTAATCTCTGGATACAAGGCAGGTATTGTGGGAGAAACTCGGCAGGAAGAGTGCAGCTAATAATTCTAGGTACATTCACTAAAGTTATTTATGAAATCAGGGACCTCTGTTTTGTTAACAACTTAGAAGCCTCTTAGCAGAGAAATTTAAAAAACAACAACACAACTACCTGAACAAGTCTAAACAATTACACCAAAATCCTCTAAAAACTCTTTATTGAGAATAAAGCTATGCATATACCTTCAGGGATGAGTTTTCAGTTAACTGAAGTCAACTAAATTTGGCTCCAGAGATACTCAGTTTTCCATCTTCACAAACAAGAATGCCTAAGGACAGAACCACTGTTGGCCCAGCTCTGACCCCTTCCCTGAGAGCCAGGAGATATCTCAGCACTCTTTAGTCCCCACACCACCAGCTTCCACTGTAGGGTCCAATGGAGCAGGTCTCCCTTGCCCAGTAACACCACTGGGGAGTCAAGGCACAGTAGAGGCTGGGTATGCTCCCCTCTCTCCCTCCCTCCCAGCTGCCTGCCTAACTTGCTTCCCGGCCAAGGTACTCAGATTGAAAGGTTGGCATAGCCAACAATGGCCACCCTCATCCCGCTGGAGGGCAGCTGGGCCAGCCAGGAGTCTACTTTAGGAGGATTTAATCATCTTAACTTTATTTCCTGGGCTGATTCAGTCTCCTAACCCACTTACCAAGTATCCTGAAGAACAAGTTGTCACAATACAAAAGACCACATACACAGTCTTTATAAAAAGCTTACATACTATATAAATGCACTTCAAGCACTTCGTTGCATGCATGTTATAATTCCATAAAAAACAAACAAACAAACAAAAAAAAAACAGAAAACGTTAAAAAGGAAGGGTTCCTACTTAAGACAAGAAACTGGTGAGAACCCTGCAGAAGCTCGGCTCGGGACAAAAGTGGGGAAGAAGGGGTTGAGATGATCCCTCCCGCTAACTCCAGCCCTAACAGTTTTCCTGAGGACTTGGGTTCTCCGGAGAAACTCTTCAGCATTTCTCCAGTCTCCCCCCGCCCCCCGCTACTTCCAGGTAGTCGGTTCTGTTCGGTTTTCTCCGCCGGTGTTGCTGCGTTTGGCAGCGCGGGCTACCGACTCGTACTCTTCAGGTTCTTCCCTCTCCGACTCCCCCCGCCCCCCAACGCGCTCCTCCTGCCTCGCCACCAGAGCGAAAGGAGTCCCCCAACTGCGACACCTCCTGGGGCAGCTGTGCCTCTCAGCCACCAGCCGCACCGCTATCCCCATCAACTGACTAGTCATGACTTTTAACCCACGCGGTAAGCAAGTTCCAGTCCCACAAGGGGAGGCACCAGGTTTCACAGACTCCGGATTCGCGAGAAGTTTCCGAGACGCGCAGCTCTCAAGTCACTCTCTTGGGTCACTTTGCTGCTCGCGGTGTCCGCAGTGGAGTGAATCCATGAAAAGTTAAGGATCTCCGCCCTTCTCCTTAAAACCCAGGCCTAGGCAATGAGCCTAGGAAGCGCCCCTCCCCTCCCTGGCCAGATACCAGCCCCTGACCGCTGCGCCGCCAACTGCGCCTTGTGAAACCGCCGAATTCTATTTCTCACTCGGTCCGCAAAAGAAGGTGTGCGCGCCCGCGAGCCGGAGAGGCTGCAAGCGAGGAAGGGGTGTTGGGGGCGCCGTCGGATCCGGGGAAGGAGTCTGAGGCGCCCATCACACTCTTCGGACGCCAGGCCTGAGCTGGGCCAGCGCAGTCCACAGGACTCCGGGAGCAGGAACTCGCTGAAGTTTGCCAAGCCCGGGCCCGAGACTCCGGAAAGTTGCAGCTCCCCTTGGACCGTTTCTTCTGGCGCTCAGGGGCGGGGTCGTCGCCGAAAGGACGGGGAAAGGAGCACGGGGTCCTGGCACCTGTCCGCACCTCCCCTCCGGCCTTCGTTCGCCCGACCTGGCTCGGCAAAGACTTGAGCACCGTTTGGCGCGGACAGACCCTCGGGGGCAGAGCGCGCGGCTCACTGGGGCCGCCGCCGCATCCTCGCACCTTTAGAGTAAGGGATTGTGGACTCACCTGGACGGTGGAACAGGAGGCGACAGACGCAGGTCCTAGGCGTGGGCAGCCCCCAGGAGGAGCGGCGCAGTCACTACAACCCCCAGGCAGCGGCACCAAGTGAGCCGTCCCGCCGCCGCCCCCTCCGTTCTTATATGGCAGGACCTAGCTCCCGCCCGCCGCCACCGCCCCCGTCCCCGCCCCAAAGCCTGCCCTCCCGGGGGAGCCAGGAGCGGGGCGGGGCGGAGCCAGTCCCGTTGGGATCTTTCCGCCCGGCGCTGACGGCAGGGGGCGGGGCAAAAGGTGCGCTCTGATTGGCTGTCGGGGTGAATGGTTGCCGGGAGACGAGTAAATCTTCGGCCGCGGGAAAGGGCGGGGGCGCAAAAAGAGGAAGTATTGCGCAAGCGCAATAGAGAAGTGCTGCGTAGACACCCACTTAACTTTGGAGTTACTGGTACACATTTTCTTTATACTTTACTCGCTTTTCTGCCACTCCTATCGCGTAACTCCGCCCCTCCAACCTTTCCTCATCTCTAAAGTGCTCCCTTGCAGGCCTCTTTCTCTTCTGCTTCTCTGGAGATTTTCGTGCTGGTTCTCTTCTCTCCAGGAGTATGGAGCGAAACACCGGTGCCTACCTCCGTGTGGGTTTTTGAAGTCGGAAAGAACTATGGTTTCTGGACTCTGGGAACCTTTCTGATTCCCCAGGCACATTAGCTGAAGGTGAAACCGTGGTCTTTCGAATAAGAGCCCCGGGTGGTTGGTTCTACGGCCCCGGGACCACCTGTGTGCACTTAGTGGGACGAGGGGCTCCAGGAGCCTGTTGCCAGTGTTGGCGGCCACCACAGCTCAGCCTCACTGGGAATGCCGCGGGGCTTTGTCGAGTCTGTTATATAACCGGCAGGCAGGACTTGGACGCCGTCCATTCATTCCATAGCGAGTGATTTACAGCCCAAGTTCTGAATCCAGGCTAACCTGGATTGAGATCTCCA
Source organism: Loris lydekkerianus (assembly GCA_963574355.1). Classification (NCBI taxonomy): domain Eukaryota; kingdom Metazoa; phylum Chordata; class Mammalia; order Primates; family Lorisidae; genus Loris; species Loris lydekkerianus. The sequence goes on along the minus strand of CAUYPK010031860.1, from coordinate 48,701 downwards.
TTCACCACTTAAACTGCAAGGCCTTGGGCCAATAACTTAACCAACTCTCCATACACCCTAAGAGGTTATATAACTATTAAGGAAATACTGGAAAGCTATTAGTACAGCAATACCTGTCATAAAGCGTGTGGCAAAGGCTTTTTGTACCTTAGGGGTAGTCGTTATATATGGACAAACATTTATTGAGCTTGTAGTGATTCTCTACTAGGAGTTGGAGATAAAAGAGTATTTCCCAGATGTAGTATTAAGTGTGTTCTCAGTATCTGCTGGGCTGTAAAGAGTTTTCAAATACTGTGTGTGTCTTCCCTGGTGAGGGGGAATATTTTAATGCCTATGATAGGAGGTTCGCATTAGCACTTGTAGGGAAAGTCACAGTGAACCAATTTTTGGAAACAAAATCAGGACAGTCTTTTTTTTTTTTCTTTTTGAAGTACAATATTCAGTAAAGTTCACGAGTCTTAAATGTGCAAAATGATGAATTGTTATATATACACACAAAATGCAGTTGCCACCCAGGTCAAAACACTATAGAACCTTTCCATCTTGTTTATCCCCCTTCACTTGCTAGTTCCCACAAGGGTAACCTCTATTCTGACCACTATGACCCTGGACTGTTTTAGCTTTCGCTGTGTTTCACAATGTTTGTTTGAACTTGGTAAGGATGAAATACATAGTATGTACACTACTTTTGTATCTGTCTTCTATCACTTTACTAGCATGTCTATGAGATCCATCCATCTTGTTCTCACAGTGGTTCATTCTTTTTCCACTACTGTGTATTACTTCATTATATAATATTCAACAATTTCTGTACTCATTCTACTGTTGGTGGACATTTGAGTTACATCAAGCTTTTGCCTTTCATGAATGAACTGCTGCAAACATTCTTATACATGTCTTTTGGTGGATGTAGCATTCATTTATGTTGGGTATATACCCAAAATTAGAATTCCTGGATCATAGGGTGTACACATACGAAGCTTTAAATACACTGCACATTTTCCAAAGTGGTATACAATTTATGTTCCAACCAATGATAGGGCGTTTCTAGTTGTTCCACAACTTTGCCAGTATTGGTATTACCAGTCTTTTTAATTTAAAAAAGAGTGTGACTTTCATTGTGACTTAAATGTGCATTTCTCTGATAATCAGTGATGTTGAGCAACTTTTCAGCTATGTGCTGTCCATTTTGATACCCTTTTAGTGAAGAGTCTATTCAAGTCTTTTGCTGGTTTGTGGGGAGTTGTCTGTCTTAATGTTCAATGAGAGCTCTTTACATACTCTGGATATAGTCCTTTCTCTTGTATAGGTATTACAAATATCTTCTCCCAATCTGTGGCTTACTTTTATTTGTTTTAATGTTATCTTTTAATAAACAGAATTTTTTTAATTTTAAGGAAGTCCACTTTATTAATCTTATCTTTTGACTAGTGTTTTGTATTTCCTGTTTAAGAAATCTCTGTCTATCCTAAAACCATAAAGATAATCTCCTTTGTTTTCTTCCAAGAACTGGATTGTTTTAGCTTTTACTGTCTGTAAGGCCTTGGGCAAGTAACTGAACCATCTTTTCATAAACCTCCAATCACAATCAAACTAACTGGCCTTTGGACCCTTTCTATTTTTTCATTGCCTCAGAGATATCATTAACTCAGGTAGCCTGAAGATAGAACACAGGGCAGAAGTTCTTTTTTTCCACTTTTCTTAGGTAAAATTGTGTTCAACTTCCTAAACAGAATTAGGCAATTTTATAGTGGGGAAGAGGGAAGAGCTATGAGTCAGAAAAGAAATTCATCATTCATTCATGTGTATGTATTTTTCCTTGGGCTTTTTTTTTTTAATTCCTGGGGCATTAATCAACTTTTGTAGAATTTTGTTTCGGCTTTTTTTTTTTTTTTTTTTTTAGATACACTGTGTTCTTTCTACCTCATAAAACCGGAATCTTGGAGCTGGCAGGAGTCTTAGAAAGTTGCCAAGTCCTACCCACTGCACATGGAGTCACATACTAAAACTGTGTTCTTCCAATATTATTGGATCTCCTTTTTGCCCAAGCTAGCCCCTCCTAGAGCACAGCCAATCAAAGTGGTTTAAACTCCTTTGCATTCAGAGGGATTCTCTGATTTACACAGAGGAAAACTGACAGAGACCATGAAATAGCCTTTAAAATGCAGGCGTGCTGCACTTGCAGCAATGATTCTGAAAAAGTTTTATGTCTCAATAGAATCTTACTTTAAGTACTCCTGAGAAGCAAAGAAATTCTACCGCAGTCCTTTTGTAAAACACAAAAAAGACCTTTTGTGTAGTGCCTCGTTATCTCCTGATTTATCGGTTTCTTTGAGCAGTTTCTTAAGTCTTGAGTTTTTGTATTATACGTTATCTTAAGGTAGCTAGCTCACCAGTAAAGTGCTTATTCAAATGCCCTCCTCTAAATGTATTATCTTTCTTAAATGATTTTTAAGTATAGTTTTTTATGGATACATAACAATAATATAAACATTAGAGAAGTCACAGTTCGTAAGAGCACAGTTCAATGAATTTCATGAACTAAATCTGTGTCGCTAGCGTACAAATCAAGAAACAAAAGGACATCGAAGCACTGAGTGCCCTTATCTACATCCTAGTGAGTCTCTAGTGAGGCCAAGACAGGACTTGGCTTTCCCGTTCCTACCTAGAACTCTCACCAGTAAACCTCTCTCTTGTCTCTGGCTTCTTTAGGCCAGTATTTTTCTTAGGTGTTGCATAGAGTGAGCCAGGTTTGGAATGAGATAGTGTAAGTTTTATTTGGAGCAAAGTCTAGAATTAATGGAACCTAGGACTGGTCTGATTTAATGGAACAGGAAGGGGGAAGGAGCTGCATCTTTGGGCACGGCTACGGCAGCAGGCTGGAACCTGGCATGGCTTCCAGGGCAGCGTGAAGGGGGTAGAACGAGGAAGGGGCCGATGGTGGCAATGCCACAGAAAAGAGGATGCAAAAGGACTTCATCCTTCCAGGGTAAGTATCTTTCGACTCCTTTCCTGCCCACCTCCCTGACAGTCCTTGGAGAAAGGATATAAGATAGGGTCAGATATCTGTATCCCTGTCACAGCCAAGGGCAAACGGTTCAGCTTTTCTAAGTCTCAGCTTCTAATGCAAAAATGAAAATTATAATAGCAATGAACCTACCTGCTTCAAAGAGTTGTTTACAGACCAAAGGAAGCAGTTACATGCATGTAAAAGCAGTTGTCCCATTCACAAGATATGTCTCTTTGCCAACCATGTCCCTTTTCTCACTTTACTGTCAGGATGGCTTGGCAAGCAAGTCAGACGATAGCAGAGGAGGGTAAATTCTCCAAGCCTTGTGGTGGCTGCCTTCACTTCTAGGGCTCCAGCTTTCAAATCTGAGGATTAACGTTTTTCAGATGTCCCTTATGGGAAAAGGGATTCCGTGAAAGTGTAAGTTGTAAATTGATCGTTTCATATCCCATGACCAACCACTGAGTCCACTCTGAACCTGCCTTATTCATATATTTAGGCCCAGTCTGCTCTCTCGCCAGCCTGCCACAATGCCTGAAGCTCCCAGCACTGGAGTCCATTCCTGTTGGGGAAGAGACTCCTGCTGTTCCCAAATGCCCAGAACATCCAGCTCGCCCAACAGGTAAGGTTCTCAGTGTTCATATTTCGGTGGTCCAGTCCTTGTATCATTTGGATTCTCAGTTCCAAGTAATCAAAAATGACTCTGGCGGATTTAAGCAAAAGGGAATTTATTTAAAAGATACTGGGGAGTCAGCAGGATAGCTGGAGAATTTACCTGATTAGAGCTGTTGCTACCAGGACAAGGCCTAATAATCACACTGCAGAGCTGATCCAGGGAAGACACCACGAAGTCACCGTAGACAGAAGCAGCAAATATTGCCACCGCTGCCTCTGGAACTGGATGTATTTGTCTCCACCACCGTGGCGCCTCCCATAGATAATCGGAGTTGTTGTGTTCCTCGGTCCCTGCATCTACCCATCACTAGTTTCTGATTCAAGATTCCAGGTGGGTGGGGGCATTTAATCATGACTAATCCTTGGTGGCAACCAAAGGTGGCAGAGAGATTATTGTTATCTTCAGAGTTAACGCTGGGAAGTAGGTGCTACCTGTTAAGGCAGAGGATTCTCCAAACAGAGGAAGGCCGCTCACACGCGGGACAGCCAGGACATGTACAGCTCCCTTCATCCTTGCACATCAGTCTCTTGCAAGCATTTCTTGAATGAATCATCATCCTTTAATCCTCCTGGCTCTGGGACATAGATGCAGATAAGATTCTGAAGCCTGTGACTCTGCAGGTGAGGAAAATGGCTTCTTGAGGAGTTTCTAGGATGGAGACCTAACTGGCCTTGCCCTACCAATACTTTCCACTCTTGGTCAGGTGACATATTTCCTCTTCAAAATTCTTAGAATAGGGCGGTGCCTGTGGCTTAAAGGAGTAGGGCACCAGTCCCATATACCAGACGTTCAAACCCAGCCCCGGCCAAAAACTGCAAAATTCTTACAATAGAAACTTGGTGAATGTTTGATGGAAAAGAAAAAGAAAAGAAAGCCTTGGATAACCAAGTCCCAGGTTCCATTCCTGGCTCTATATGATATCTATAGCTGCACTATTCTGGGCCTCAGTTTCCACATCTGTTAACAAAAGACAAGACCTTTCCTGGCTAGACCAAAGTGCCTCCATCTCCAGCAGTGAGCATCAAGGACCTCAAGGGTGTGGGGACATGCCACCCACAGCACTTCATCGGGCTGGCTGCACATAATGACAGTGTCCCAGAGCTGGCACTTGTATAACAGGCAGATTTACCAAGAGGGGACGACTGTTTGCTCAGTAGCCGAGAAGTCTATAATTAGACTGTCACACATCAGCAAAAGCACAGGATCAATGTAATCAGAGAAGAAATGGAAAAGAACACGGCATCAGTAAAAGCCGCAAAAACCACGGGTCCACATGGTTTCCGGAACACTAATCGCCCAGGCAGGGCTCAGTGTCCCCCTGCGGGTTTCCTCCTGGGGGATGACCAGGTTGGTTTAGTCCGACTCTGCCTGTCCCTCTCACCCGCCTGGTTCTCAATCTCCTCCCCTTTCTCCCATTCTCCTGGAAGGAAGCAGGATTTGCACCCAAAGTTCTGTGGCCAAAGCATCCTGTCCCTCTGGATAAGTATGAGTGGGGAAGCAAGGAGGAAGTGCTCCTTTGAAATGCAGATTCCTGGGCCCCATTTCCCTCCTCCTCCCCCATTGACTCATATCTTCTGGGGATAGTCTTGGAATGTGCTCGAACATGTCTTCAGATGATTGTACAAACACTGACGCTTGTAAACCGCCAGGCTGAGCACCCTCCCGTCTTGGGGTAGACGTGTCCTCTTGCTTCTGCTCTGCATCTGGAGTGGTTATGGCACAGCCAGGTCGGCAGTGAGATTTGGGGCAGCCACAGGGAAAGAGCCTTCCAAAAGCCAAGCAGTGATAATGGGCTTCCTATTTTCTTTTTAATCATTTTAAGAATTCCTCGCTGCAGACGTGTTTATCTCATTAATCCTTATGACATCTGAGCCAGAGGTAATATTCAGTGTCATTTGTTTCCTTCCACGAAGTAGATCAAGGCCCTGGTCTATCCCCAAAGGATCTGATCTGAGGGCTTCTAGTCCCCCCTGAGCCTAATCTTGACAGATAGAAACAACTAGATTTTTTAAATCAGTTTTTGAAAATGGGTGAACTTTTACTTTATTTCTTAATCAATTTTGTTTTTACATAGAAACACATTGCATTGAAAAAAAATTAGAAAATGCAGAGAAGCAAAAGGAAGAAATAAATCTTTACTAATTCCACAACAGCAATCCTATTAACGTGCTGCTATTTATCCTCCCACACTTGTGTATGTGCGTGTGCACAGACACATATATCCTCCCACACTTGTGTATGTGCGTGTGTACAGACACACGTATATCCTCCCACACTTGTGTATGTGCGTGTGCACAGGCACACGTATATCCTCCCACACTTGTGTTTGTGCGTGTGCACAGGCACACGTATATCCTCCCACACTTGTGTATGTGTGTGTGCACAGACACGCGTATATCCTCCCACACTTGTGTATGTGCGTGTGCACAGACACACGTATATCCTCCCACACTTGTGTATGTGCGTGTGCAGAGGCACACGTATATCCTCCCACACTTGTGTTTGTGCGTGTGCACAGATACATATATCCTCCCACACTTGTGTATGTGCGTGTGTACAGGCACACGTATATCCTCCCACACTTGTGTATGTGCGTGTGCACAGAGACACGTATATCCTCCTACACTTGTGTATGTGCGTGTGCATGGGCACACATATATCCTCCCAGACTTGTGTATGTGCATGTGCACAGACACACGTATATCCTCCCACACTTGTGTATGTGTGTATACGGACATACATATTCTATTCTTGTCCGAGGAAATGGATGAGATGCCGGAACAGTGTTGTTGAGAAGAGCGTGGTCAGGGTCAAGATTCAGGAAAACCTTAACAAGGGACGGGGCTGCCCCTAGGGTTGGCAACAAGTGGGGATCCATTTCTACCTTAGCCCGACAGGATAGGAAGAAGTTACCAGAACCTGAAGAAAGTTGCTATAGCTAGGAGACAGCTCAGCATTGGCCTTTGGTTGAAGAACGTAGCCACGATTAATCTGCTACCAGGAAGGGGGGAGCTGAAGGCAAACACCTGAGCTCTTTTCTTGTCCTCTTCGCTCCTGCTGTGTCTTCCGTTGGCAGAACTCAATCAGGTTAGCACAGACTTAGGAGTCAGCCTCCTGAGACCCAGCAGAGTGATGAGGATGTCACAGTGTACTTCATATGTGCCTTCCTGAGTTGCCAGAACAATAAATAACCATGGGCATAACTAAAAAAAAAAAAAAAACTCTCTGTATTCTAAATAATTTTTAAGAGTATAAAAGGGTCCCAAGACCAAAGAGTTGAAGGATCACTACTACTCTTTTCCTGTGCATGTTCAGAGCAGGGGCACCCTATGGGATCATGAGGTCAAATTAAATGATTATCACTGGCTTCCTTGCCTGAATCGTGGGAGAATATAAAGCAGATTCTACACTAGAAAATTACAGAGCCCCAAAGAACCCAGAGAGGTGGTCGGCCCATTCCCTTGGCTGTGGGGAGGATGCCAAGGTGGGCTGAGGGTTACCCTGCCCCTGGCTGCCTCGAGGGCTCACTGACTGCCAAGGTGGTCCTGCTGGTCTGTTCCAAAACCCCTGGGCTAGGTGCACATCAGGTTGATGTTTGAAATCCTCCAGGGGACCCAAGGGTATTTTGTTTGCCACTTTAAAGACCACAATAGTAATATCTATAATCTCATTTGCGAGAGGGAAAGTCTAAGGTTTTTAGTAGAGGAGTATAATTTTAATTATTTGTTATGACAAAACATGCTTGCAATGTGCCCTAGTTTTTTCAGTCTGCGAAATGGGGAACAAGTAATAAAAATTACTTTGTAATGAATGTGTAAGGAATGGTGGTAGCAAATGCATTTTAGCCACTAGCAATAGAAGGCTGGAATCTACCACTAGGTGTGATATAAAATAATTGGTGCTCCTTATTAAAAAGTGAAAAGGAAATAGGGCAATGCATGCAGTGGGCATTCTTGGCAGGTGCCCTGCATCTATTTCTTCTGCCCTAACTGGGGAGCCGCCAGGCTGCTTGGGTAGGATCCACACCCCCAGCCCCAGGGCTGGGTCCTCACTGACCTAAGAATATTGGTGTAATTCGTAGATATCCTCTCACCTTGTGGTCATTGGGGGAGAGCAGGCATCTCATGGCTTATTCATAGTTAGAGAAGGAAAGCAGAGAGTGTTCATCTTTGTCTGGACAGGGTAGTATGGTGAGGAAGGCCTGACATGGCTGCTGTCATCTTGCCAACGTGGGAGACGCCAGGACAGGATGAAATCTACACACTGTAAAGGGCAGAGCCAAAGACTCAAAGATGGCAACCCAGCCAGATGACCCAACTGCCCCAGACTCCTCCTGGAGCCTACAGCTCAGCTCCCCATAAGTCAGCAGTCCTCAACCTGGGACAATGAAAATACCTTGCAGCATTAGGAAGGTTGAGAACCACTGCCATAAATGTTTTAGTCCACTTAACTATGTTTTCTGACACTTAGCAACCAAGAGCAGCTGATATAATTAAACATGTTTTTCAATATTTAAATACCATCACAGAAAAAAAATATATAACTGCCGTGTTGAATCAACACAAAGCATCAAATCTGACACTTTAAGGACGACCCTGAGTCTACATCATCCATGCTGACACCAACCTTCAAAATGAACGAAGTCTTCCTTGACCCGAAGTCCCTCTACGCCCTCCTCCACGTAGATATCTCCTATAACAGGTCCACTTTTCTTTCCAAATCAACATTCCCTCCCTCTTTCACTGTGTGGTGACCAAGCAATAGAAACTTTAGCCTCAACGTCTGAAGTTTCTCAAGTGTTGAGGAAAAGGGAGGCCTAAAAGGGGACGCACACATTGTGATGATCATTTGTGTATGGTCTTCAGCAAACGTGGCAGGTCCCAGGGTGGTGGGAAGGATGGGCTCCCAGGCCAGACTTGCTGGGTTCAAGTCCCAATTCTACCTGTTCCTAAGGGGAGGTTATTTGAAGTTGCTCAGCCTCGCTTTCCTCATCTCAAGATAATGAAAGGGTGATAATGAGGGTACCTTTCCCACCCCGATATTGTGGGGATTCAGTGAGCTAAATCATGTCCTGGAAAACTAGAAGTTTTGAACACAAACACAAAGCATCAAATCTGACACTTTAAGGCCGGCCCCAATTCTGCATTGTATGTGTGTGGTTCCCGAAAGTCTTCTCCCACCACACGTGTTCAGTTCCTTTGCCTGAATGTTTGGCAAATAGGAAGTTTTCAGAAAATGACAGCTAGTTTTATCCAAGAGATTTTCCTCTCTGAGACTTAAGTTTCCTCTCTTGAAAAAGGAGGGGGCTTCCGGAAGGTCTCCAGGGCCCCTGCCAGCCTGATGTGCAGAGAATGAAGCTGAGCTAGGAGGCTACTCAGAGACCCTCTTGTTGAGAGGTGAGGGGCTCTGGACAGTTGTTGCTCATAGCTGAGGCTGCTCTGCCCTCAGGAGGGTCTCAGGGCTGCCTTCCAGGTGGTCTCCAGGACCCTCATGGAAGACATTGATGTGGATGTTCTTTTGTTTTAGTTTTCAAGTATGGAAATTGCAATAAGGAAATGGTGAGTCCATGTGGATCATCAGCCACGATGCACATCAAGGGCGGGCTGAGCACAGGGCTGAGCGTCTACCACACAGCGTCATTCTGTGGGGCCTCAGGGTTCTCGTCTGCAAAGCAGGGATCGCTCTCCCTGTCTCTCCCAGAGAGTATGAGGTTATGCAAAATAACTCATGTGACATGTGAAAGTATCTGTGTCATCACAGTGCCTCATGAATATCTGTTTTCTTCTTCTTTTGGGGATTTGAGGCCACCAGCCAGCACTGCAATGAGGAACAGAACTGCAAAGAGCTCTACTTTAGGCTGCAGTGAAACAAGCTCTTGCAGTTGTGTTAATGAGGTAATAAAGATGTTTCAGGAAGTTGCTGGGGAAGTGACATGACAGGACTCCCACAGGAACCCTGGGAAAAATCAAGGGAAAGCTGACCTCACAGTGCCCAGGACCTAACTTGGGGACTAAAATGTGTTGTGACAGGTCTAGGAACCCATTTTTCTCATTGGTCTATCAGGAACATATTAATGATTTCTGACGATTAGTGAGACTTGACTACTCTCTCTCCTAAAGTCTTCTCCCACCACAAATTTTCAATTCCTTTGGTATATAAAACCCAAACTCCTGGAGAGAATTTGATGGGAGAAGTTGGTACCAGCAACTTTATTTGAGCATACAACTTCTCTCTGGAAGCTTCTAGGTGGAAAGTCCCTGGGCTAAATGTGCTCACCTGCGGCAAAGGGGTGGGATCAAAGGGTGCAGACGGAGGCACAGTGCTGGAGGCACAGCCCAGGAAGCCGCCCTCAGCAGAAAGGAAGCAAGAGCCCAAGACTGAGCCATCAGCTGTGGAGACAGGAGGCAGAAGTGCCACCTCTTTATCTGTGAACAGTCCTGTGATGCAGCTATAACTGCTCTCGAGCCTCTTCCCAAGGGCTTCTCCCTCCCTCCTTCCTCACTGTCTTATTTTGGGAAAGAGCCATCCCAGGCCAAATCTGTGCCCATCAGGCTGGTGACATACCCAAAGCAAAAAGGACTCTTGTGCTCTTGGAATCTATGAGCTGTCATAAGCTGGTCTCCCAAAGGGTCTGTTTTTGTGTGAAAGAGTCTAAATAATCACAGGCCTGGTGCTTGCAGACACCAAGGAAGGGAGGTTTTGTAACCACTCTGGCCCTAATCTGTGCCAAATTAGATAAGCCTGGCCTCTGAGGGGACAGATTTCCTGCTCAATGTTTAGAAAACCAATTTCTGAGCCATCATGTTGGCAACCATGTAAACCCTGGTGAGGTGACACCTCTTCCTTGTTCTTGCTGACTGGGGGAGATGGGTGGAGGGCAGGACAGTATGGATAGCAGAAAGTCACAGCCATCAGGGTATGTGCCTCCCTGAGAGTGTGACGTAAGAGGCTTTTTATCATTGTACTGTGTCTACAGCAGTGATTTTCAACCAGTATGCCGTGACACCCTAGGGTGCCTTGAGAGGATCTTAGGTGTGCCCAAAAAGTTTTTAAAGATGATTCATTAAATTATTTTTGAAAGAAGTTCAAAGGACCATAAGTATATTCTTTTCTTTTTAATCTTTTTTTTTTGAGACAGTTTCAAGCTGTAGCCCTGGGTAGAGTGCCATGGTGTCACAGCTCACAACGACTTCAAACTCCTGGGCTTACGTGATTCTCTTGCCTCAGCCTCCTGAGTAGCTGGGACTACAGGTGCCTGCCATAACACCTGGCTATTTTTTGGTTGCAGTCATCATTGTTGTTTAGCTTGTCTGGGCCAGGTTCAAACCCGCCAGTCTCAGCATATGTGGCCAACACCCTACCGACTGAGCTATGGGCACCGCCAATCTTTTTTTTTTTTTTTTTTATCAACAAAATTCAAGTGTGCCTTGGCAGTTTAACTATAGGTTCAAGCATTCCATGAGATAAAAAAAGGTTGAAAAACACTGCTGTAGACTAAAGACCCACACTGGGGGTGAGGCTGCCCTGGAAATGGAGAGGGTCTCATACCCAGAGAGGATCTCATACACCAGGATCAGTCCTGGTGTCAGCCACCTGGAGAAGAGATGTGTCTCTCAGATTGCAAATAGTGCTGGGCTCCCAGGGAAGGACTTCCCCTGGGTCTTGACCTGAAGGGCCGAGAGAAGGCTCCCCCTCCCTGGGCATTACGTTTATTCCTTCATTGAAGACATTATTCTTCAAAGTTTGAGACCACCTGCGGGCACATGTTCTAAAGGCTCAACTCCACGTCTCAAGCCCTGAGGCTTCTATTCTGCAGCCCCAGGGTGAGACCCAGGGGTCTTTGATTTTGACAAGCACATCTGGGAGTTCTGGCCCAGATTACCAAGGACCACACTCTGAACACCTGCCCCCGGCTGGCTGTGTGGCCTTTGGGAACTCTTTCACCTCTCCGTGCCCCAGTGTCCCTTCTGAGAATTGAGGATAAGAATGTTAACCTCACTGAGCCACCAGGAAGAAGGAGTGACCTGAGGTGCTGCTCTTAGCGTTGACTCGGGGTGTCATGATTATTATGCCCTGGGAAGGGTAGCAGGTGCGACAGTCTGAAAACTCACTTGCAGAAGTGTACTTGTCAAGGACACTTTTGGTAGGAATGAGTGTTAATTCTAATGTCCTAAAGAAACACCAGCTTAGGATGCTCCATTTAAAGGCTTCATTGATAAACAAGTTAACCCTAGCATGAGCCCCCCGGACACACTCACACCTCCTTTCTCCTTCAGTTGGTCTAGACCCTCATCCTGGAGCCCTCTCCCTGTTGCTCAGTCCACCCCTCCCAACCTCCAGACAGAACAGCCCAGAGTACGTTCCCCACACTGACATCCCAGCTGTATGCACAGCTCATGAAGCTGATGAGTCCTCTTAAGTCTTAGACTTCTGGTTTTTCAAGTAGTATTCCAGGAGCCGATATTCAGACATTGGAGAAATATGATATTCTATGTGGTCAAATAACCAGGCTCTCTACGAGAGGGCACGAATTAGTCGCTTAGCCAATTTTATGCACATTAATGTCTGAAGATGGCTACATCATACCCAGCATCTGGCAATTCCCAAACTCCACTAAACATAATTCAATCTTTGGAGATTAGAAAATTACTTTAAAATCTTCCAAAGCTCTGTTGTCTTCATTTTGAACAATGATGCTGTCTGCATCTGAGAATCCCTAAACAGGCATTTCTAATAATTAGAATTCAAGGTAAACTAGCTTCTACTCATCAAGCTTAAAGATCTAGAAAACATCCAAGAATTGTATTTGTCCCAAACAAAACTCAGTGAGGGACATGAGTAGAGAGGGGTTCAGAGATGTGAGTGCCAGCCCTGGCTCTCTCTAATTTGCTGTGTGACCTTGGGCAAGTTACTTCTCTCTGAGATTTGAGGTTCCCATTTACATGGTGAGGGATTAGCCCTTAGTCCCATGGCCCTTCTGGCCTATGGTCACTATATCTGGGTGGGAAGATTGACTTTCATGGTTCCATGGAATGACATTTGGTCTTGGTTCTGGTTTAACATGCTTGAGGACAGTTGGAACCCATCCTTGCTGCCAGTGATCCAATATGAAATACATTTTTATTTGTTTTGCGCTGAACAAATTCCCGAGGGCAGCCATCCAAGAGGAGCAGGGTTGGTGGTAATGGAGAAAGTCCAGGATGAGGGCATAGTTTCCAGCACCAAAAACATCAGTTGAGCCTTCCTGACACCAGGACATCGAGGGGGAGAGTGGACAGCTCTTCCAGGCACCTATTTCTTTGGTTACAAGCCTCCAAACAGCATCCTGACCTGTACCTTTTTGTCACTGCACTGACAGTGTCCCAGCTTCTCTGGCACCGTGCAGAGGGGATGCAGGTCCAAGGAGGCGGAGCAGCCATGTGTCACACACTGTGTACCATGCACCATGCCCCGACCCATGGTGCCTGTTCACATCCAGGAGAGCGGGGCTGGCTTCTCAGTGGCTGTCATTGCCGAGGCAGTATGTGTCAGTGACAGACAGAGGGTGGAGACCTGGCCTGGGAAGGCAGCTTGTCCCTTCCTCTGGACTGCCTCAGTGGGCCCCTTGTCACACTTGTTTGAGAACAGGCTTTGAGTGTGGGGGATGACAGGCCTTTTGAGCAAAGCTGACCTAAATTTTCTGTTGGGTTTGCCCCTTCTCTGCAATGTGCTCTCTGTGTCTGTTTTCTCCTGGCTGAATCTGGCCATAGACTGGACAGGTAGCTGCTGGAAAGATGCTCAAAATATAGCAGACAGTTACTAAGTGGTCACTGTGCCTGGGAGGTACCACGGCTATTTTCTGGAGGTGGGATCTATTATTAATATTTCACCTGGGAATATTGAGGGAAGCAAGATTACATGGCTTATCAAAGCCTCAGGGCTCGCAAGCCAGAGAGAAGGATTCCAACCCAGGCCTTGTGGCTGCAGAGATGGCCACTCCTGAAGAATGGGGATATCTCCTGGATACCTCCTGCACATCTCTGACAGTCCTTTTCCTCCCCACTTTCTTGGAGCTTAACACAGAGGCCTGGAGGGAAGCAGACCTCTTCTTGGAGAAGTTTCTACTGTTTACACAGTGCAACCTGTTTTGTTCCTTTTATCCTGAGGGAAACAGGGAGTAACAGCCTCAACCAGGAGCCAAGGCAGTGGGCTGGGCCTCTGCCCATCTGGTGCCCGCTCTAGGAATGCTCCTAGGTTGCCAGCTGGAGAGACTACTTAAAAGGTCACTTCTTGAACCCACCTTCTGCCTTCTAAACTAGAATCTTAAGCATGCAGGAGGATTCTTTGGGAGTTCCTGGCATAGGGAACAAAGAATGAGCTTCTGGGTGGAAAGACCTGAGCTGTGAGCCACCCAGCCCACCACACAACTTCTCAAACCCTCGTGCCTTCTGAAAAACAAAGATAGTAAAGAATGCTTTGTCCGCTTCATCCTAAGGGTGAAATGTGATCACCTATGCAATAGCCTTTTCATGAATTTAAATAACTAGCTAACATTCACTGAACGTTCAAACCAAGGACTTTGCGAGAATTATCTCCATTTGTCAGACATAAATGAAGCTCAGGAATGGCCCAAGAGCCCACTGCTTAGAAGCAGCAGGGCCAGACTTGCTCTGGGCTACATCTGCATCAAAATGTTGACCCCTTTCCCCCGAGGCTAGCCTCATGCAAGTGCAACACCACGGTGACCTGGTACCCACTGTGAGGTAAACCCTGCATTCCCAAAAGCAGATAAAGAAGAGACACTCAGTAGAGGCATAAAAACTGTCCCACCTATAGGTGGAAAATGCCTCTGCTGATAAAAAACTGCCTCTCAGTCATTCAACGGCAGTTTACAGGTATGTGTCCCAGCCTGCAGAAAGAGAGCGCCAGGGAGACTAACATCTTCAGCCAAACCTGAGGCCAGGCTGTGGGCAGTGGCTTCGCCTGCTGCCTCCCACCCCACATCCTGTCCAAAGCATCACCAAGGATCATGGGGACATGGAATGGGACCTCAGGGCCCTGGCAGCAGTGCCCTGAGCTAATTCTGTCGCACTACTTCCAGCTCCTCACAGTGAGTGGAGATCACCACGCATGCGCTCGGCCCCCGAGCTCTTCAGCCACAGCTTCAGCTTCCTTGGTCCCCACCGCCAGAGCCCAGACACAGGCCACCATGTGTCCCAGCTCCAGCTCATAGTCTTGGGAACCCCCTTTCTGCAACTGAGCTCCTTGCCTAAACCTCCACACGTGAGTCCTTCCAAGCCTCCTGTTTTTGTAACATAGTACCATTTTATTAATATTAATTGCATTAATATTAAATATTAATATTTAACCCGCGACTGACTGTACATTGGGCATTCTGCTGTGCCTTCTATTTGCATTGCCTTGGGGAATCATCACAACTGAGACCATTATTATTCCTATATGACAGATAAGGCAAACGAGTGCAGAGACATTAGGTGATCAGTCAAGTTTGGCCAGCTAGTAAGTGACAGAGATGGGGAGTGAGCTGGGGCAATTGGCACCACCATGACATGGCCACTATGGTGTCCCTGGTCTGATAATTTGCCCCTGTCCCGGGTCCTGCCCAGGCCCCAGGGACTTGCCATCCTTCTGCCCCCTAAAGACAGACTGTGGCACCCTCGGAGAGACCTCATATTTAGTTTGGGCTCTCCAGAGAGACAGAGCGATAGGCGATGCAGGTATCTATTCATTATAGAAATTGGCTCACATGACCATGGAGGTTAAGAAGTCCCACGATATGCTGTCTGGATGCTGGAGACCCAGGAAAGCAGTGGTGTGATTCAGACTGAGTCCAAGGACGTGAGAGCCAGGAGCGCTGATCCAGGAGCAGAGAAGATGGATGTCCCATATCCAGAAGAGATCAAAAGAATTCACCCTTCCTCTGCCTTGCTGTTGTCAGGCCTCTGGTAGACTGGGCAATGCCTGCCCCCTTAGTGAGGGCGACCTTCTTTATTCAGTGTACTGATTCTAATGCAAATCTCTTCTGGAAACACCCTTGTTTTGCCTGCTATTTGGATATCCCTTAGCTCAGTCAAGTTTACACATAATTAGCAATCACAGACACCTATACCTGAAGTCCCTTCTCCCTGAGCAAGTCCTGCTGGTTCCTCTCCAGACTGTGCACGTGTGCTCTCATCTGCCTCACCTAGTCCATGCGACTCCTCAGCCAGGCCTAGAACGCTCCCTGTGCCTCCCAACCGACAACCCAGATCCCAAATTTTTCTTGTTTCAGTCTGCCCTGCAGGCAGCTGCCAAAGGTTTCCACCTGAATGGTTCCTGCTCCTTCCTCAGCAAGACTTTCCAGCTCCTCCCTGCAGGGGCCGCACCAGAGCCCGATGTGGGGCCTAGTATTTGAAGCCTCACAGTCTGACCCAAAGCCCTTGTCTCCTGGTCTCACGCCACAGCCCTCTGAGCCCTTCAGCGTGGCCAGCCAGCCCCTTCCCTGTGCCCCATGTGTGCCTGATGCTCACCCCTCACAGATGCTCACCCCCTCAAATGTCAGCGTACAAGGTGCTCATTCAGAGGCACAGAAGTATGAACTGAACACTGACATGTCCCAGCATCATTTTGGGGATTGCAGAAACCAGAAAGCCCGATCTCTGTTGGATACACGTTGTTGATCAGCTGAAGAGGCAGAGTTTAGTGTTTTTGAGGAACTAACAGCCAGGGGCATGGGGTGGGGGGTGTGACTGAGACAAGATTGAAGGAGTCAGCAGGGCTGGGCCCTGCTGGAGCCTGCCAGCCACCCTGAGGGCTCGATACAAATGGAAACCAGGTTGCAAGCACAGAGGTGACATAATCTGATTTCACAAACACTGGTGTTACTCTTGACCTGTTCCTGGGTTCCTGTCTGATCTCTCCAGCAGACACAGGGCTCCTGTCTCCCTCCTCTCTGTGTCTGCAGGGGCTGGACTGACACCCTGCTGTGGCTCTTATGTGGGGATGACACATGGAAAACGTCACAGGGCCGGCTGTGGGCAAGGACAGCTGCAGAGGAACAGGCGCCCTGGGAGGGCAGTGTGCCTGAAGGAAACTTTGAGGAACTGGACTGGCTGAGTAGGAGGTGGATGAACCTGCACAGGGTGCAATGGGTGCCCATGAGAGGCTGAGGGAGGGGAGTTGTTCAGCAGTAGGAGAAAGGGGAGCCAGCCTCAGTGGGGCAGATAATGGCAGGCTCGGCTTGCTAGCCGGGGACCAGCAGTGGGGTGCTGTCAGATATCAAAGGAGCCCATGACCACCCATCCCACCCACACCCAGTGCAAGCAGAGCAGCCATGGGCAGTTCCTCATCCCCTAGGCTGGGGTCATATGACCCTGTGACTCTGGCCGTAAATAACCAATTGGACTGCAGCACAGCCTCTGACTCTAAAGAGAGCCGTCCATGGGCTGGTCATGAGAATCCCAGAGAGCCAGGAGATGGCCTATCACTGGACTCTGTCCAGCCAGAACTAGATGCCACAGAGAAGCAACTGCCCAAGCACATGCCCCAGGGAGTCTGCAAGGCAGCCACGTGGAGGACACACACAGAGATGGTCCCCTCAGGGGAGAGGAGCAGGGCCAAGCCAGTCCACTGCAGACAGTGGTCTGCGAAGGCCACAAAGCACCGGGCGTCATGAGCTAAAGGAAGCAAAGAAGGCAGAGGAGAGGGGAGAGAGACGGAGGGGGGCAGGGCCGGAGAGAAGCTGAGTGACAGGGTGACGGAGACACCAGGAGAGCTGGGACAGCAGGGCACTAGCTGCAGAGGAGTCACGTGCCTCTGAGGTGGCCCTGGTCCACCCCTCCTGCTGGGGCTGCCTGAGTGCACTACTGGTCCTTGCATCCTGAAAGCATGGAGCACAGTGACGACAGGCACGCTTCCACCAGCTGGGTGGGGCCGGCTGCTGCTGGCCGCAGAGGTGGCTTCTCCAAGGCTTTCTGTGACAATTGCCAGAGCCACCACATGGACCAGAAAGTCTCCAGTGCAGTGAGCTCCTGCAAGCGCTGGGTGGTAAATTACAGGATTGGAGACCACAGAGCCGCAGGAAAATTCCTGTCAGGGCCAGGAGCTGATATGAGGGAGAGAGGCTGTGGATGGCTCCCCAATGGGAGGGAGGAGTGCAGCCACCAAAGCTCAGCGAGATGGTATGGAAAGAAAATGGGGAAACGATGGAACAAATGCCTGGAATCCCCACATGGGATGGCTGGCGGGGACAAGGGGGCGTGCGGCCAGATGTGTGCTTTGCCTCCTGGAGGGAAACTGCTCCAAGTGGAAACTCTCCCGGCCCAGTGAGGTCACAGCCCAGGAGCAGCCCAAGTCCAAAAAGCAAGATGGCGCACACGCCGGCCAGAGCCTCTGTGACCTCTGGGAGGACCATGGTCTGGGGGCCACAGCACAGGCCTCCACCCCTCCCTCTTGGGTTCCCTGTGAGGAAAACCTCTTCTGGGCAGACTATGAAACAAACCATCCACTCCCTAAGCTTACAGACCTGGCTCTGGAAAGCAGGCCCACGGGAAGGGAACCACGGCCAACTGGAGGCTGGGAAATGTTTCCCGTGGCCTGTGGTGGGGGCTGGGGCTGGCGAGCTTCCTTCTTGTCTGCAGCAGGATGGCACAAGTGAGAGCAAACAGAACAGAGGCCAATGCAAAGGGCTTCTTGGCCTTTCTCAATGGGAAGGACCTGACCAGGGCCAAGAGCAGGGCAGGAGCTGCTGGGGCAGAGGTGGGGAAGAAGAGACCCCATGGGGATGCAAGCTGGCTTCAGGAGACCCCATGGGAACCACAGCTGCTTAAGGAAAGAAAGGGCAGACAATGTTGAGGGCTTCTGTGTGGCGTGGGAGGGTGTGTTTGTCCACTCCAGTCCACTCCTGGACTTCAGCTGCCGGGACTGGGCTCTGCTCCTGCCCAGGTTGTGGGACACCTCCATGGAGACCATTCTTCTTCTTCATACTGCCTGCGTGTGTCCGTCTGGCTGTGATACCAAGCAGCCCCACGTCTCAGGGGCTGCAGCAGCAAACCTTTGCTTCTCACTCAGTCTGGCAGCTGTGGCTCCTGGGGCGCTGCCCCTTGGCTTCTCTTTCCAAGTCTCAGGCTGTAGAAGCCACCCCATCTGGGTCAGGACAAAGCGAGCTGGTGCCACAGCTTCCGCTGGGACGTGGCGCAGGGCACATCCTTGCACATCTGTGGGCTGAAGCATGTCACGTGGTCCGGTCCGAAGTCGGCGGGGTGAGGCTGCGTGTCATTCTCCCAGCAAGGAGGGCACGAGTCAACACCCACAGAAATGACGTCCTCCTCCCTTCCAGGGGTCCCCTGTGAAGGTCGTCACATCCTCTGTGCAAGCTCATTCTGCTCTACAGCAGTCTGACGAAACAGCAGCCGAGTCAATGGGAACTAGTATGGACCAGCTCCTTTCTTTGCTGAGTATTTTGCAGGCATTACTTGAGTCAACCCTCACAGCAACCCTGTGAAGCAGAGACCATTGCTATCCCCATTTCTGGGGAAACCCAGACTGGGGTGGAGCGTGACCTGCCTGAAGTCAGGCAGGGTCAGCTGCTGAGGGTCGAGGCAGGGGCTCAACCCAGATGCACGAGAGGCTGCACACTTAGCCCCATCGCTAAACTGCTTCTCATGATGAGGGAGGATTGGGCGTGGGTAGGGACAGTGGCCCCATTTGGCACACGTGCAAGTCGAGGCTTAGGAGGGGGATTTAACTTACCCAAAACATACACCTTGGGAAAGAACTAAAATATAAAGACAATGTTGAGAAAATAAGGAAGAGAAAAAAAAAAGTTTCTACCCATTATGTGGACGTGGATCATCATCCAGGTCTTGGTGTCCAGGCCAGGGTCCTCTTCTTCCACGCACTGCCCTCTCTCCTGCCCTGGCCTCTGGAGGCACCAGGACTCCCTTCTGCTCTGCAGCTCCCCTCCCCCAGGCTTGGGGCACTGTCCCCCAGCCTTCTGGAGTCTCCTCTTCAGCTCCTGACACTGACAGCTCCCCACTGTGGAGCCAGGCGCCCTCCCCAACATGGGGCACTGATGCGCCTCCCACACGTGCATTGTGTACAGTGAGGGAACAGTGACTGTCCTGCCCCATCTGTCTCCCGTTCCTCGAGAGGCAGCCTGGGGTATTGGAGAGCCCAGGCCTGCGGGTCAGACAGAACAGTGCTCGAGTCCTGTCTTGACACTCACAGCTTGAGGCAGTTTCCTTGTCCTCTCTGGGCTTTTCTTTCCTTGTCTATGACACAGAGCCCCAAAGCTTAGAGTACAGTCTAGTGCAAATGGCCTGCAGAGCTGCGGGCCTTCCTTCTGGCCTTCAGTTCCTCCACTCCAAGTCCTGCTGCATTTGTTTGGCCCAAATACCTCTGTGCCTCTCCTTCTGTGTCACCCCATCCTCCCCATCCCTCCGTCTTGGTTTTGGGCTACTTCCACTCACCCCTGAGACAGGTGCGTGCCAAGCTGTGAGGTGAGGTGGGGCACATTCCCTCTGTGCTCCAATAGAGAACCCAAATGGGCACACACACCTGCACATGTACACACAAACACAAACACATGGCACACAAACACACATACCACACACACGCACACAGATGTAAAACACACACCCATGTAAGCTCACATGTATACACGCCACCACATTTACACACAAACACATGCATATCCACACAAGCACATTACATGAGCATGAAGCTATGTGTGTGTACACACATACATGCGGGAGCACAAACGTGTACTCATGCACGCACACACGATCACACAGCACACAGATACATACACACAGACACAGAGACACAGGCGGCACATGTAAATACACACACACACACACACGTATGGTCAACCTCTGAACAACACAGGTTTGGATTACACAGGTCCACTTATGCTCGGATTTTCAGACCGGCCTCTGTGCCTCCTCAGCCTCCCACATGGGACGCCACGGAGAATGAAGACCTGGATGATGATCCACGTCCACATAATGGGTAGAAACATTTTTTTTCTTTCTTATTTTCTCAACATTGTCTTCTCTCCAGCTTACATTGTTGCTAGAATACAGTAGATATCACATACACAAAATACGTGCCAACCAACTGTTCATGTCATCGGTACGGCTTCGGCCAACAGTAAGCTATTAGTAGTTAAAATTGGGGGAAGTCAAAAGCCATACAGGGCTTCTTGACTGTGAGGGGGTTGGCACTCCAATCCCTGTGTTGTTCAAGGGTCAATTGTATACAGACACAAACACAGACTCATGCAAACATGCACACACACTCTTTCCCTGCACAGCCACGGGCTGGGGTGCGGCTTGTTGAGCCCGTAATGCCAGCAGTCCTGGAGGGTAAGTGCCCTCTGAGGGCCTGGGGCCTCATACTGCACCACAGCCAGAGGACACCGATGTGAGGAGGGCCCTGGGTGCACGTGCAGGTGGAAACACCGAGACCCAGAGAGTGGTAAGACCCAGTCGTGGTGCCCACACTATGCCAGGCCCAGCTTTTAGCTCTTTAGATGTATTAACTCGTTCAGTGCTCACAACCACCCAAATAGGCACTTTATTATTATTTATTATTTATTATTATTGTCCTTGTTTTACAAAGGCCCAGAGGGGTGACTGGTTAGTGGTCACACAGAGGATGGTGGGGTCAGGTTCAGACACACTGGATCTAGTGTCTGTGCTCCTACCTGCTAATTGCTGCCTCTTCTCTGCCACCAAATGTGATGTGTGACTGGGGCGGAGGCACTTACAACAGCAGAGTGAGGAGTCCATCTCAGACCTCCTGACCCTGGGCCACCTGGCTCTGCCAACTCACTGGCCGAGCTGCCTGTTGTCTGCAGGGCCTGTGGCGGCAGGAAGCCCGGGAGTATGGTGGAGTGCTCTGCCCCCCTCCTGCCCTCAGCTCCTGAGGCCAGCGTTTGAGAAGCCAGGGCAGGCCAGATGCCTGGTTTCTTTGGCGGGTTTGCTCACATTCTCCTGGCTTAGCTTTTTGGGACTTGATTTAAGTTTAATTCCAGCCGGAATGACTGGAAATACCAAGTATTTCTCTAGGATTAGTGCCTGCCTGGAAGAGCTGACTGCTTCAACCACAACCAGGTACCATGGACCTCAGAGGATTGTTAATCCGAAGGAAATCCTCTGTGACTCAGCTCCGGTGGCTTCTCAGCTCCAGGAAGGCCAACCCAATTTGTGGACACCCAGGCCCCGGGTTGTGCTTAGCTGGGGGTGAGGAGAGAGCTGAACAGGTCAGCTCAGCCCTGAGCAGCCCTATCTTCCCCGCCCCTACCCATGACTATGACCCAATGCCCCACCCCCCTGCCCGTCACCAAACTGCCACAGCAAAATGGGGAGCAGAGGGAGGGAAAAAGTGCCCTAGGGGCAGGTGGGTGGCCAGGCCATGTCTTGATGAGGGGTGCAGCCCTAGCTGCCCCACACATACAGCTGGACCTTGGCCGTATTCGGAAACTTCCCCACGCCTTGCTGTCTTGTTTCTGAAATAGTGATAACACCACCTTCCACAGAGTGTTGGTGTGAAGATTACATGAGACAAGGTTTTCCAAACACATAGCACAGTGCCTGGCACCTGAGACACACCAACAAATAGTATTAATGTGAAACATCAGGCTGGCTGCACCTGCCACATCATCAACACCGTTTGGAGGAGACAACCAAAGTGTGGTACACTCCCCTCCCGGAGGTGACTGAGCTTGTTTTCCCTCCTGCCTGAGGGCTCCAGCCTTACCTAGGGCTCAGCCAACTATGTCAGAGGAACCACACCCAGTAGCCTGCCCAGCACCCCCACACGGGGCTCCAGTGCACCCCCGGGCCGGCACCCAGAAAGGATGCATTGCCACACCCCGGGCTTATCCCACTGGCTCTGCCCCAGTCACTACTCCTAGCTCGGGCCAGCCGCCCTCCTGGTTCCCCGGGTGGAGCCCTGCTCTAAGTCCCACTTAGGGATCAGGGAGCAGGGAGGGCACTTGCCCTCCTTCCTGCAGCCTTTCTTCATGGCTGGGGACTGTCACCTACAGACAGGTCTCCCTCAGTGCCCTGAGCATCAACAGCCTCCAGAGATCCTGGCCCCACATCTCATCCTTTCAGGCCCTGGTGTGTGGCCAGAGTGGAGAAAGCCCTGTCGTGCCTTGTGCCTACCACCAGACTATCATGGAAGATCAGAGCCAGGGAAAGGCAAGGGAGTTCAAGGAAAGAGAAAGACGTGGGAAAGAGCAAAGCAGAACTCCAGGGAAGGCTGATGAGACGCAGTTTGAGCCTGCAAAGCAATCAGAACAGAGTTGCCCAAACTGTGCTCCAAGGTGAGTGCTCTGCCCTCGTGAGCTGCTCTGGGTCACTCCTGCATCCAGCAAGGTCCTTACCAGTAGTTACAGCTCTGAACC
This sequence comes from Loris lydekkerianus, assembly GCA_963574355.1. Classification (NCBI taxonomy): domain Eukaryota; kingdom Metazoa; phylum Chordata; class Mammalia; order Primates; family Lorisidae; genus Loris; species Loris lydekkerianus. Next base: position 25,622 of record CAUYPK010031860.1, on the reverse strand, counting down.
CCTCATGTCCTGCAGTCATTCCAGATGGCGCAGAAGCTATCTTCATGCCTGAAATGCCTTCAAAGGCACCAGGAGTGACTCCTACTTATCCTTCAAAACCGAGTCTGAATGCCACTTCCACCAGCAGGCCTCCCTGAACGCTCCCTTCAGTCAGTCGCACCTTCTTGTGGGTCCCACGGTGCCCACCTTGTCTCGTATGCTCCGCTTTGTGCTTTACTGGCCCATCTTCCCTACGGTCCCCACACTACTCAGAGCAAAATGTGTCTTGTTCTTTCTTTCCACCTCTCCAGCTCCTATCACAGAGCTCAGCACCAGGTGAAGCCTTGGCTAAAATATGCTGAAATGAATGACAAGCACATCTGACTAATCCTCATGGCCTCCTGGCAAAGCAAATGTAATCTCCCAAGCCAAGCAATCTGTCTTCGTTTAAACATCTAAGATGGATGCAAGACAAGGTTACAAGCACCTCCTGAAGGTGCCAGGTCATGCCCACTCTGGGGAGGGGTGAATCAGTAGGAAGCTACATGGGGGCTCAGAATCACTCACTGGTGTTCTTGAGGGAGGGGAGTCCCCGCAGAGTGGAGACGAAAAGAGCTAGCCATGTACAGAGCACAGTAGCAGTGTGCGGCTGGAGCTGAGAGCCACTGCAGGCTGGGAGTGGCTGGGGGAGAGGCCCTGGAGGAGAAACTGAGGCAGGCATGACTGCTACCTACCCTGTGGGTCTCTAGAGCCCAGTAAGGCAGTTTCCAAGGTAGGAATCTCACCAGGACTGAAACTCCCTCTTCAAAGAGCACCTCCACTGCCCCATCCCAGGCCTGATAGCCCCCCCCCCCCCAGCAGGACCCTTCCATGTGGCAGCCCTGGCTCCCAACCCACCCGAGCTTGGGCTACATGACTTTGGAGATTCTGAAGAGCAGAGCTGTGAGGAAAAGGCAGGCTTCCAAAGGACAGGAAGTGTCATGGAGCAAATGTCCTGTCTGGAGCAAGTGTCATGTTTTCGGCATCAAGCCCCACTTCACATATGTCATTGTGGTATCTTCACGAGGGTCCTCTGAGCCATTGCCCACAGCTAGCGTGACCCCGCAGTCAGCATCACCTCAGAGCAGAGGTGAAGGAAGGAAGGGGCTGCTGCTAGGAAAGAAGCTGCCTGGAGGGACGGGGTAAGTGGCCCCGTGGCTGCAAAAAGGCTGTTTGGGCCAGAAGCCAAGGGATGGGCCTGGAGCTCCAGGCACAGAAGGCAACATCTCCCATAGGCCCAGGAGTAGTACGCTTGGTAGAGCCTGGAGATGAAGTGGGGTCAGCCCAAAGAAAGGAGGGTGGTCCCGGAAGAGGGTTCAAGCCAAGGGTTAGAAGAGAGCACAGAACAGAGAGGAGTGGGGAGACTCCACTTTCCACCTGAGTACCGGGAGCCCACACCTGCAGCCCCAATGTGGCAGGAGTGCAGTGGCAGCCCTATGGCTGGGCACTGTACACTTACAAGTGTCCACACGTGACCACATCCCACTGCAACGCCAGCCTTGTAAGGCATCAGGGCAGAGGAGGGAAAAGCCTGGGGAAAGTGACTACCCGGGGTCATGCAGCAAGAAAACGGCCAACTCACTACCCTCTCCCCTGCCTGCTTGTGTTAAAAGTCTGTATACCTTCAAAAGGCCTGAAAATCAGGCTGGGTTGCCCTGGCTGGGAGGCAGGAGAGATACCCAGGTCATAGCAGAAGGCCCTGAGGGCAGTCAGGGGTCATTTGGTTTGGTGGCCTGCATTTCATTTTGGTTCTGGGAATGGCCAACATGCAGAGCGAAAACCATGCACCATCCATCCACTCATCCACCATCTGTCTTTCCATCCATCCTTCCATCCATCCAACCAAGAAAAACTTTACAGAGCTTGGCCCTGGGGTTCTCTGAGAAGCCAAAACCTGATGGGCATGAAGCCTTGCAGCCCACTCAGGGAAGCAAGTTAGTGAGGGTGGGAGGATGGGCAGTGCGGCTGGGCTGAGTGGGTGGGAAGGAGTGAGGAGTGAGAGCAGGGTGGGAGAGGTCAGACCAGGCAGGGCCTTGGTTTCTGAGCACAATGGGAGGAAGGTCTGTGAAGGCTCTTGGGGGAGGGGAAGGAGCTTACGCTTAGCGTGTCTGAGAGGTCCCGCCCTGGTGTCTGGGTGCTGAGAGCCAGTTGGCTCCAGGCTGCCCCAGTGCCTTCCTGTCCAGCTGCTGAGAAGCCGGCCAGGGGCCCAACTCCCACTCACATAGCACCTCAAACCCTGGGCCGGGAGGGGCCTTGCTGCATACACGTGGCCTCCTGCAGTCACTGTGGGTGAACGGAATTTGTAGGGCATGCAGACCTCCCTGCATACGCAGGTGAAGCATTCTGAGAGCCTGAAAAGGAACCAGAAATCCTAGGTGGGGAGCTGGGCCCAGGTGCCTTCTCACCTCTCTTGCTGGGGCCCTCCCAGTCCTGGCCTGGTTCTTCAGCCGAGCTAGGAATCCATTAATCTCAAAAGGCGCTAGCCCTCAGATTTTATGGTCTGAAACCTTCCCATAGCATCTTTGTGACTCTGGAGTGCCCAAGATTCTGTGACCCACAGTGGCCTCCCAGTGACTCTGAAGAGGTCCCGTCACTGCCCCTGACTCAGAGGTGGAGAGCCGAGGTGCTAGAGACTGGAGTGAGCCCTGCTCAGGCCTCAGGCTCAGCCCCAGACACCAGACAACAGGCCGCAGGAAGGGCGTTGGACAGTGGGGACTTTGCCAACTTGCCCATCACCCTTGTCTGCACTGTCAGGCAGGAGGGATGAGCTAAGGCAGCCCCAGGTTCCTGGCAGAAGTTGCACCCTCCCTTCTCTTTTTCACAATAATTTGACCTGAACAGCTTTATGGACACCTAGAAACTAGGAGCAAATCCAGTTGGGGGGCCTGGACCATGCCAGCAGCCTGCCTGGCCAGCGCAGTGCCTGTGCTCCAGCTGCCCAGCAGGTGGGTTGTCTGACTGTAAGACCCCAGGGACAGTGTCTCCCAGGGACAGTTTTTGTACAGAGCAGCCCTTCTTGTGGGCTCCAAGGTTTGTAGACATTTTACCCTGGCTGTCTGCCAGAGAGGTTGTGGCTCAGGGAGGCCACAACAACTAAAAACAATGAGGGCCACCAAGAATTGAAGGGTGGCCTGAAATGGTCTTCCTGAGGTAACCATCCTAGGCAATAGGAACCATAATTGTTATTATACAAATGTGGTCCTGCAGGCCAGCCCTGCTGTGGTGGAGGCAAGGGGCCGCATCCCTGCCTGTCTAATGAGGGGTCTGTGTCTCTGAGCAAAGGCCTGGGGACTGCAGCCCAGAGGATGTGAATGGTTCCCTCCACCCCCACCAGAATCAGCCTTCCCTTGATGTTCCCCTGGTTTCTGCCTGCCAAGACTCCAGACATGGGAGCAAGCCCAGATGGAGGAGGAAGAGAGGAGGGGATGGCACTGAGACTGGGGAGGAGGGGGGAGGGCTGCAGAGGCAGACAGGAGAACACGCAGGGGTAGAGCAAAGGGGGCACAGAGGGCCAATCACTTCAGCGGTCTCCAGGCTGGGGCTGCTATGATGAGCACATGGAGGGTGGCCCAGGAGCACATAGGACAGGGCCACCTATATGCTCCACAGAGAGAGAGGCCCACACCCATATGTCCACTAACCACTTGGCAGAAGGGCTCCATTCCAGCCCAGAGGCTCCCACTGGCTGACTACTGACCAAGTTCCTGGGATCGGTTTAAGAAGCTGGGAATGGCCTAAGGCAAGCCCTCCCCACTCCAGCCTCAGAGAAGTGCCCCCAGTACAGGGACCAGCTTTATTATTTACCTGGTACCTTCCAGATGTGTTATCTCCAGGACCTTTTTGAATGTGCAGCAGCTGTGAGCCTGGGACACCACTGCCAAGAACTCCCTGGAAATCACTGTGACACAGAAATTTCCCACTTAGGGGATTCCCATCTCTCCACTTTGGGTCAATCCATCAAGGGTTTTCCGTGCACACCTGCAAGGCTCTTGCAGAATCAAAGCACTTTTTCCAAAGAGGTGTTTCTGAGCATGCATCACAGAAAGTAGCTTCCGTCTTCCTTCACTGAACTGTATTTGCTGTGCTCCTGTGCTGCCTTTTCCCTGGGGAAAGTGAGTGCTTCACGTGTACTTCCCAGCTGGATCTGCAGGAGGTCAGCGTTCCCACCAGGACAAGCACATTCCTGAGCCTTCTGCCCTGTCCTTATCTCACTGTCCCCTTTTCTCAGGGCTGGAGGAAAGCTCCAAATGAGTGGCCCTGGACAAACACTGCCCAGCAAGACAAAGGCCCAAGCTGCCCAGAGTTGGGGGGTGGGGCAGACAGGAAGGCTGCAGGAGGGGGCTCAGGCCCCACAGGGAGGCCCCCCAGGGACAGGGGCATGAGGCCTGTGAGAAGGGAGGCAATCCTGAATGAGGGTGGCGGTACATAGTGGGCTCAGCCAAGGAAGGAAGCTCTGCAGAGGCCTGGAAGGCTAGAGGAGGAGAAGGTGAAAGGCTCTTCCTCTCCATCAGTCAGGGAGCCCCGCGCTCAGTCCAGGTTTGAACACCTCTCCCCAGCAGAGGCTGAAGGAAGCAGAGGTGGTCTGGGGAGGAACGTCAGGAAGGACAGGGCCCATGTGACAGAAGCAAGACCAAAAGCAGCTGCTGCAGCGACAGCAGGTACTGGGGCCCACCTGAGGAGCCACACACTGTCACCAGCCCGCAGCCTCCTAAGAGGCCCTCACGGTGACCAGGCTGTGGCACCCTTTTGCATAGGTCTGGGAGAATGCCTGGCAGAGATGGGCCTAACACAGTCAACTCTCCAGATGTGATTCACCCAGGAACTGGTTAGAGATGCAGATTCTTGACCCCACCTCACACCTACTGAATCAGAAACTCTGGGGGTAGGGCCCCCAAATCTATTTTTAACAAGACCTCCAGCTGATTTCAGCACACACCCAAGTTTGAGAACTGCAGCTAATGGAATCCCTGACGGGACACCCATACCCTCGGCATCCAGGAAAGCCATGCCGAGAGGAGCCGAGAACCCCCCGGCCTGTGCACTGGAGGGTACAGGAGGCTGGAGTGGTGAGAGTCTGTGCGTCAGACCCTCCCTTGAAGGGAAACCCCACAGACCAAAGGCAGCCCTGTGAGCTGCCCTCCTGCCTGCAGGATCTGTGACCTGGCTTCCTGGGCCATCAGTCCCTTCCCAGACCTGCAGCCTAGGAGCTGACCCGGGTCTGGACACAGCCACATATCGGCACCTGAAACAACACCTGTTGGGGTACCCAAAGGTCTCTGTAAACATTTGATCCATCTTCTTTTATTCGTATGTCCACCTTGTAGAATTGGAAATTTAGTGTCCTGGTTTTACAGATGCAGTTACAGTTTCTGAGAGTTAGTACTGTGCCTGGGGCAGGAGGCCTCTGGCTTCCAATCTGCAGGAGGAGGCGGGATTGCACCCACCACTCCTGACCTGGCTGCCTCACCCATTCTCAGGCGCCGTCTCCTGGGCTCAGCCAGGATTCCCCAGGTCTTCAGTGTGAGGTCACCTTTCCCCAGCCCCTCAGCTGGGCATGGGACTTCCCAGTGCATGGCAGGACAAGGAGTTAGGGCAGACGTGGCTCCTCAGGGCTTGGCCACTGTCTTGGTTCTCTCATCCGGAGCACGTTAAGGCAGACGTCCTGCCCAGCACCTCACAGGACCCTGCTCCTGGAGGGAGGCTCGTCTCCACCCCACCTCCCCTGGCCCCACCCACAGCCAGCACCTGAGCAGGAAGAGAGTCCCCCTTGGTCTGCTCCGAACTGCCCCTGACATCTCCTTCCCCTGAGCACTCTCGCAAGGACCACACTTGTGAGACAGACGAGCCCAGTGTGTGGGAGGGAAACCACAGGCAACCTCAGGCCTCATCTGTCCTCACCACAAAGGGCGGCCTCCTGTGCTGACGGGCTTGGGGGCACCCCCAGCGCTAATCCTCTGGGGCCCTGGGGCTCAGCCAGGATGAAGGTTGGGGTACCCAGGCCAGGCAGGAAGGCTGAACTCAGAGCAGTAGCAACTGTAGGACTCGCTAGAAATGCAGATTCTACTCAGCCAGAGACTCTGGGGGTGTGGCCCAGGAATCTGGGTTTCTGCAAGACCTCCCGGGACTCTGACGTGGCCTCCTCTGCTGGGCTCTTCCCTTGGCTGGCATGTCCCCTTGCCATCACTCCAGCAGGCAGATGCCGGTGCCTCCAGGCTTCCCTTTGTCACCCCTGGTCCCCACACTTAGCATCTTACCTCACTTCCTCCCACTGTTCTCCCTTCCTCAGACTTATTCTATTTTCCTAATTCCAAAACCCAGAACACTTTATCCATATGCGTGACAGTCCTGTGGCACATGCCAATACTCACCTATCATCTCTGCACTCTGAACCACGTGACGTACAATGTTAGGTTCGGGGGCCCCAACCGTCATGGAGCTTACAGGCTCGTGGGGACAGGTGGGGTCTCCATGGTGCCGAGCATCCATGCGCACATCTGGCTCTCGGAACTCATGCTGAGTCTCCAGCATCCCAGGCTGGCCCGAAGCTGCCTGCCGCGCAGGGCTCAGGGCTCAGGGCTCAGGGCTCAGCGCTACACCAGGAAAGAGCCTGAGGGGCACAGAACGCTCCTCAGCCTGTGCAGGAGAGAGCAGAGGGGGCAGGGCGGCCTGAACAGGACTCAGGAGGCTAGTGGCCACAGTGATTCTCAGTTCTCGTCACTCTTGGTAGCACAGGGAGGAGGAGGGACAAGGAAATGTCACCCCTTACTAAATGCAAAGGCCAGTGGAGAAAAACCATTTCCCGTCTGTTTTTTATACCTTGACTCACCTGGTTGCTGTGTTGCCAAAGCTTCTGCTGAGTGCTGTGCTCACCAGAGTTTACCAGAAACTTCAGACTGGTGACAAAACCTCCTGCTCCCCACTGGGCAGGCAGCACAGCAGTCCAGGCTGACTGAAACTGTCCAAATTCACTACCTGCTCACCTATTTCTTCCTTCCCACTATTCATAAAATCCACCTCTGAGGATGATTATCAGGATTATATTAATCCATACACATAATTTATTGATAAAGACTTAATAAAAGTCATAATTGGTTACTACCAGCTATATTTCCAGTATTCTCCTGGGGAAAATGACCCCTTAGATCCCAGCATAGAGTCTCTGGCAGGACCACTAACTCCCCCGGACACATTGTCTACCTTACCAATGAGGATTCCTGGGGAAGGTTCCAGGGACTTCTGTACACCCATAAAATGGGCCCATGGAGTTATTTTAATTTACTAGTGACCATTGTTTTAACAAGTATGAGATTGGTAAGGTTAGTCTTCAGGAGATCACCTGAACAGACAAGAGAGAGAACAGAGATGGAACCTGGTTACCTACCCACCTGCACCGGCACCTCCCACACTGCTCACAGGAGGACAGGGGGCTCAGCCTGTCTTTTCTGGAAAGCCACGTGGTACAACATAGCAAAAGCAGTATATGAGTTCATACCCTTTGACCTAGTACTTTCCCTGCTAAGAACTCCCCCAAGGAAATAAGTAGAGAGGTGCACAGGATTTTATGTGAGTTTGTCCATCATAACATTGTTTGAATTTTCAAATAAAATAGGAACAAGAGTCAGACACTAGGGAAATGGAGAGAGGAGGAACATGCCCACACAGAGCATTACAGAGCCTTGAATGCTCTCTTCAAAGACTGACAGAGGACAGAAAGTTAAATGGAAAGAGATCAGCCTCTGGCTCCAGGGTCTCCATTTGCTCTTTTGTGAAAGGGGTGACCACCTTGCTCAGAGGACTGCTGTGAGCCGTAAATGTGGCACCACAGCCCTGTGCCCGGAGGAGGCAGGCCACCTGGTGAGCACTCGGTGAGGGGCTGCCGTCATTAGCTTCCATGAAATAAGAATGAGCCTTCCCATTTTAACAAGAAAGAACATAAAACTCCTACTTAACTTTTCTTTTTTAAAATAGCTTCATGAGCGATAATTCACATCATAAAATTCACCCTTTTTAAATGCACAGTTCAGTGGTTTTAGTATATTCACAGTTGTGCAACCACAACTCGGACTAATTATAGAACATCTTTACCACCACAAAATACACTCTGTGTACTCAGCATTCCTTCCCAGCCCCCTGAAACCCGTCTGCCCCAGGCGGCCACTAAGCTGCTCTCTGTCTCTATAGATGTACGTAATCTGGACTTCTCATATAAATGGAATTATGCTATGTGATTCCACATTACTGGCTTCTTTTGTTTGTTTTCAAGGTTTGTTCATGTTTACCAGGAATCAGTACTTTCTTCCTGTTTATGGCTAATAGTCCATCGGATGGATATTTTGTTTATCCATTCATCAGTTGATAGACATTTGGATTGTATCATCTGCCTCTTGACTATTATGAACAATGCTGTTATGAAGATGTGTATACAAGTTTTGTGTGACGTATGTTTTTAATTTTCTTGAGTATATACCCAGGAGTGGAATTGCTAGGTAAGCTTTCCTTACTGGACTATTTCTCAGAACTTTTGACTTGTTAATGTGCATTGTCCAAGTTTATTGGGCCAGAGACCTTTTTTCCAAAAATAATCTTGGAAGACCTTGGGAAAGTCTTAGGCCCTACTCCCACCGCCACCACCTCTGGGATCCCTTTGGGAAAGTCTTAGGCCCTACTCCCACCACCACCACCTTTTGGGGAAACAGCAGCATAGAGCAGCTTCCTAAGATCACACAAGTAATGGAGGGGTGAAGCCATCATGGGAAACCATGTGACTATTTGAAGAGTAAAGAATTTCCCAAACAAAGGATACTAAAAAAATTAAAGAAAAGGTAAGACAAATATGGCTACACACATAAACATTTAAACTTCTGAACCTCAAGATAGATAAAAACAAAATTAGCAAGCAAACGACAATGTTAAAATAGACCACTGTACCTATAATTCTGGCTACGTGGAAGAGCAGCCCCAAGGAATGCTAACAATTCTGATGCCCAGGCCTCACCCACAGAGACTGGTTTTATTTACTTATTTTTTATGTACAATGATACACATCAAAACATGGTTATAAAATTCTGGGAAGAAGTTAAATGTTCACGGATAGAAGTCAGACTTAAAAAGTAAAGTACATTCATGCAACAGGACAGCTGGGATTCACAGCAGAGAAGGGGACAGAGCTACAAGTACACCTGGGGGCGAGCTCCCAGGCAGCCGAGTGGAGACCGAGGGGAGAAAGACGCGGACAGCGTGGTCCCTCCACAGACCCAGGGACAAGGGATAGAAGAGGCTCAGAGACCCATCTAGGCTCATATGTGCCCAGAAGAATTTCCTGCTGGACACACAAGAATGAATGAAGGGTGTCAGGAGGGAGAGGAAGCACTTTCTTTAAATTTTATGCCTTTTGTCAGGTTTCAACTTTGTGCGTGTGGTAGGGTTGACAAATCACCCCTTCTACGTGAGACCCCACACACACCAGTCTAGTCACCAGCCTCTTCTTCCCTTTCCAGCTCTGTAGTTGTGGTCACTTTTGCCAAAGGTCTCTATTTTCTCCCTCTTAGGGAAGGACAATTTTACCACATTCGCAGCATTTTCCTTAGTTCTGACTTCACGCTAGCAGGTAAATCTCCCTTCTGCTGCTGATACTAGGAGTTGCTGCCATCTCCTAAGGGCTGACCAGGTGTTGACCGACAGAGAGGACACACATTCTGAAGATGAGTTAAGGCCCTAAGTGTGCAGAGCCCTTCATGACTGTGGTCTCAATTGCTCCTCACAGGGGTGTACGGGTCTGGTATTAGTTTTCACAACCTTTTAGCAAAAGAGTAGAGAGAAGGTTATAGAGATGTGGTTGCTTGCCCAGGATCGTGTATCTAGTGGAGGAAGGTTGAGGGTTCAAACACTGCTGAGCCTGACTCTAGCATTAGAGCTGTGATTTTCAACCCGTGTGCTACAGCACACAGCTATGATGTGACAGCATCTTGAAAATTTGTAATTAAATTATTCTCGAAAGAAGTTCAAAGCACAGTAAGTATATCTTTTTTTTTTTACTCTTTTTTTTTTTTTTTTTTTTTTTTTTAAGACAGAGTCTCAAGCTGTCACCTGGGTAGAGTGCCATGGTATCACAGCTCACAGTAACCTCAAACTCTTGAGCTTAAGTGATTCTCTTGCCTCAGCCTCCCTAGTAGCTGGGACTATAGGCGCCTGCCACAATGCCCTGCTATTTTTTGGTTTTAGTTGTCGTTGTTTGGCCTGTGCTGGATTCAAACCCGCCAGCTCCGGTGTATGTGGCTGGTGCCCTAGCTGCTGAGCTATAAGCACCAAGCCCTTACTCTCTTTTTTTGATGAACGTAATTTAAGTGTGCTGTGGAAGCTTAACTATGGTTTTTGTTCTTTGTTTATTGGTTTTCTTCCAATAGATTTAGGAGATTCGAGTGTATCTTATTACATGGATGAATTGTATAATGTTGAAGTTGAGGTCTGAGTGTTCCCATCACCAGAATAGTGTCCACTGTACCCAGCCGACTTCTAGTTTTATTCCACTGTAGTCTGGGAAGCTACATGGATGATTTTGACTTTTCTAAATTTGCTAAGACTTATTTTGTGGTCTAACATATGAAGTTTCTTGGAAAATGTCCCTTGCACTGATGAGAAGAATGTGTATTCTGCAGTTTGGGAACTAGAATGTTCTGTGTGAGTCTGTTAGTTTCATTTGTTCTGAAGTCCAGTGTTTCTTTGTTGGTGACATGTGGCACAAGTCTTAAAAGTGATGGTGCCCTTTGATCCAGGACTTCCATTTGTATTAATCCAACTCAGGCCATTCTGAGGACAGAGATTCGTGTGCAAGCATCGTCTCTTGGATTTGAAGACAATGAGAAAGTCTTTTTAGATTAATGTCCTTTCTACACTAGCTTATATTGGGTTCCTCAAGAGAAAGAGCTGTCAGTGCTCTGGTCCGGCAGCACCTTTGATTCCCCAGGTCCCTATGAGGGCCAAGCAGCTACAGGTCATGCCTCTTGCCTGTCCCTAACGCAGCCCAGGCCCTTTGCAGACAGATCTGCCTGCCAGGAATTGCTTCCTCAGGTCAAACCAATACCTACTTCTTCTTTACTTCCAACCATTCTTTAGTTCTAATTCTGTATGGAAAAATCTTAAGTCCTTTTCACAGTGACTGATTTTCAACAAGTCAACTTTCAAAATCTCGATCACTTCCCTTTTGAATAATACCATTTACACGGACCAGTTCTTCTATATATAATTTAGCCCTAATCCCTACAACCAGGGAGAGTGGGATCCTAACTCCACTTTCACAAGACAAGAAAATTGGAGCTTGGGGAGATCAGCAACGTGCCCAAGGTCGCATGCAGGTATGAGAGGTGTGGAAACCCAGGCCTGCCTTTATTGGAGCCTATTGAATAGGCTCCAATTTTCCCACCTTCCCCTTGTGGGCTGATAAATGCAGAGCAAAATGACCTTTTTCTTTATCATCTAGGCTTCGGCATGGCTGAGGGTCAGACATGCCATTCTGGCTTCACGTCCCACTGGGCCCTCACACACTGAGTGGCTGCCTACATGCCAACCTGCAGCCCAAACCTGTAGTTGGGATTTTCTGACCCCAAATCATAATCCCACATTTGCCCCTGTTAAATATCATCTTTACAGAGTCACTGTTTCTCTGGTCAGAGAAGAACATTTTGGACCCTGGCTCTGCCAGCAACAAATTTCCTCCTCCCCCACCATAGTTAATTAGTACATTGATTGGTTGGGTGCAGTGACTCAGGCCTATAATCCTAGCACTCTGGAAGGCTAAGGCAGATGGATCACTTGAGCTCAGGAGTTTGAGACCAATCTAAGCAAGAGCAAGAACATGTCTCTAATAAAAATAGACAAACTAGCCGGGCATTGTGTGGGCACCAGGAGACTCGGCTACTTGGGAGACTGAAGCAAGAGGAAAACTTGAGCCCAACTTTGAGGTTGCTGTGAGCTGTGACGCCCTTGCATTCTACCTAGGGTAACAGAGTAAGACTCTGTCTCAAAACAAAGAAAAGAAAAGAAAAAGAAAAAACAAAGAAAAGAAAAGAAAAGAAAAAGACGAATTAGTACATTGATGAGAAACTTTCTGAGAAGAAGCTCGTGTGGTGTGGTGTCAGGGATTCGGAGCTCTAGAATCAGATGTGTGCTGCATCCCAGCCGTGACAGATGACTTGGGGAAAGAGTCAAATACTTGGAGTTTAAATTTTCTGTATGTAGTGGGAATAACAACAGTATCTAGGGCACAAAGGTGGGTAGCACCATGAGCAGGTCACCGGCAGAGGGTGATGTAACGATGTGAATTGGACAGTCCCAGACTGCCTGTGTGATTCCTGTGTGCAGGCTGAGAGTGAGTTCACACAGCTCTGCAATTCTACCCAAGTCCCCCTGGCCCTCCTGCCCCATTTTTGGGGGAGGAGGGAGGCTCACAAGTGTCCTGGGTTCTCACAGAGGAGGTGTTGCCACACAGGGTCAAAGGGCCTGAGCTGAGTTTGGAGGTATAGAGGGCACCCCTCCTCCTGGTGCCCTGGGACTCAGTGGGTTCCCCAGAGGCTGTTCTAGTTCTTAGCACAGACACCAGGCACTACAGAGACACTCCTTGGCACCTTCACACCATGGGAGCCTGCAGGTGCATGGGCAGAGCTGGCCAGCGTCCCCCACACTGACCCCACTTGTCTAGGAGACCTTTGGTCTGGGAAGTCCTACTGGACACCGCCTTTTCCTTCTACGTACTCCACCTTAACTTAACCCTCACCCCCCAAACCACAAGGCTGGGTAATCCTCCCACCTCCTGGAGATAAGCTAACTCCTTATCTGTTCGCCTTTCCCACTATGTATATGGGTAATCAACAGTACTAGTACCCAGAGCAGTGTGGGACACAAAATATGTTCTCAATAAGTACTTGTTGAATAAATGAGTGAGATCAATTTGGATTGGAAAAAAAAAAGAACTACTTTCCTCTCAATACTCCTTGATTTTGTAAATCAAAAGCAATGATTTTTACAACCGTTGCCTCTGAAAGAGGCCATAAGACCCTCATTGAGAAACCAACAGCCTGCACGATGATTTTCTTTCCTTTGCATTCCTGCTGGAACATCCCAACTCTCCCCAAAGCACAGATACGTCTGTTGGAACCTGGAGAAGATTTGTGGCAGACATGGAAGGGGAGGGGAAGATGGGAAGGTCGTGTCATTAGCACATACTCCCCCTACTTAACAGGTGCACCCTATATGATTGACTAGTACTATTAATGTTAATTATTATTGTTATTTATCCAAAGATGCCAGTGGAGATACCACCAACCCCTCACGGAATGTGTTTAGGCACCACCATCAATAGTTTCCAGTCCACCTCCAGACTCAAGGTCCTGGGGGTCAGAGTCCAAGGCTTGTTCTGTCTTAATCCCCCCCATCTGGGGGTGCTGTTTGGATCACTTGAGTTCATGGACAGAAACATCTTAATATTTTTAAAAGTATTAGTTATTCTCAAGTGATCCTCACCCATCAGATTCTCTTTCTGCTGCAGATGGAATCCAGGACTTCTTAGAAAAACAGAGGACCCTTGTGGAGGCCTGCAGGTCCATGAGGCCAGCCAGACACTTAGAGGCATGTGGCCTGGTTTCCAAGCTCTGTGGCCTCTGGAAGCCACTTGATCTTCCCTAAGGTTCTTCATCTAAAAAATGGCCACAATAATAGATGGGTAGCCAGGAGGTATTCTCAGCAAGGTGGCCTTCCTGGCTTTGCCCTGATTCTGGCATTTCAGGGCTGATGAGAGGCCAGAGGGCAGACATGTGGCACACGCAGGCCTTCTAAGCGCTCTCATATCGCATGCTGTGCGTGGTCACATCCAACCCAGGCCATAAGCCATGACACTGGAAACAGGGTCTTAAGTTACCACGAGTCTCTGGTGTCTATGAGCGCTCCCGTCAGCTCCACAGGATCCCCCAAAGATAGTGTGGCCACTGCTCTGCCCTCCTGTGTCCTGCCTGAGCATCTCTCCAGGTGGATCAGGCAGATGGCAGCTCCCCCAGCCCACTCCATTTTCCACTCTGTCACCAAGGTGACGCTGAGTATGGGTCTGCAAGAGCAGAAAACAGGTGCTGGGTTCTCCCAGGTCCATTAGTTGCTAAGTTGGAAGCTGCCCTGACTCCTGGAGCCCAAGGTGCAGGCAGACACAGGGGCCTGGGGAAGGGCAGCTCTCGGAGTCTCATGCCCCTGTGCTTGCTGGCCTTGTTTCCTCCCCATGTGCTCTGGCTGCCCCAGTCACTTGGAGGTGACCAGTTGGTACTGCATTTCTCTGGCAGGGCAAATGTGGCCAGAGAGGTCTACCCCTGCCCCATAGCACCTGCAGCCACCTCCAGAAGCAGAGAACATGGTCTTCCATTAGGTGGTCCCAGAGCTCACTGCCCCACCCCCAAACACCTCCCCTCCTTTCCAGCCACAGGATCAAGAATTCACTTTTTTGAACATGTGCAGGATTGTGGACATTGAGCTAGGCCATGGAAAACTGACTGTAGTCCCTGATCGTGGAACCCACAACCTAGTTGGGCAACCACCAAGTAAAAGGAAAACTATAATATCACACAACAACAGCCATGATAGGGGTACGCGCTGGCTGCTTTTTATCAACCTGCCTGGGGTTGAGCCAGAAGGGCTTCCTGGAGGAGGGGCTGCTGGGCACCACATTGAGAAGGGACTGTCCTGACGGCAATGTCTGCTACAGAAGGGAGGATTATGGCCGCACTTGGGCCAAGTACTTGCTGACCCTGCCTTAGGCCTTAGTTTGAATGAGTCCATCAGATTCTTCTAAGAAGCTGACAACTGGAACTCATATTATTTTGATTACAGCAAACATTTATTGATTATTTCCCACATGTCAGGCATAATCCTGATGATTTCGCAATGACCCTCCAAGATAAGCAATATTTTTATCTCTACTTTCTATATGAAGAAATGGAAGCCCAGAGAGGTTAAATGACTTGCCCATAAGCACAGCCACCAAATCTCAATGCTGGAAGGAATTTTGGTGATCAGCTTGTCTGAACCCTCCTCTGACAGGTAAGAGGAAGCCCAGGGGAGAGAAGAGGTTTTCCAGGGTCATTTGGAGCTGAAAGTCTGAAGGTGGAAGGAAAGAGAAGGTCCAGAGCTCCAGTTGGCCTGGGAGAAGGGCTGTGGGCGGCCAGGAAGTATTCTGTCTGGGAGAATCAGGCACAATTATTTACAGTGAGACAAGCAAGGGGGAAGTTAAAGATCACTAATTGTCTCAGCATCCATGCTCCCTTGATTCATTTTAATAATTAAACGTGGCTGAGTTTAAGCTGGGCACACACCTGCCCCACTATAAATGGCACCTCTCAGGCTCCTTTGTGCTAGATGTGGCTATGTGACAAAGTTTAGGCTAAAAGGTGAGAACACTATTACCTCTGGGTCACCTTTCTAAAGACAGAGCTGCTGCCCTCACTCCCCTTCCTGCCTGGAGGCCTCCTGTGAAGGGCAGCAGGGCTGGGGCCCATCTCCCAGGCTCATCTCCCAGGCCGATCTCACTGCACAGAGTTGCCTACTCAAGAGAAAAGCATCCTTTACCAATCGTATATCTGGCTCAGAAATGATCTGCGCCACTTCTGCCCTGAGCTGGCTCCACGGATGCACCCAACACAAGGGGCCAGAACCTCGGATCCTGCCACATGCTTAGAAGGTGAAGAGCCTTTGGTGAGTAGCAGTAATGATACAATGGTTTCCTTCGCAGTCCAGCCCGGGCCAGTCCTGAGAAGAGTTGTCTTCTACTAAATGAAGGGCGAAAGCCACAGTCCTTAGAGCCCTGACACACAGCAGCTGGTCTGCAAACCAGTCTGGAAGCAGAAAGGCCTCTTCATGTCCCCGCATGCCCTGGCATGCCACAGACTCTCCAGACAGGGTCCAGGACCACATGCCCCTCACCTCTGCCTTCCCAACACCACTCAGGACCAGTAAGAGTAGAAGTCCAGCCCTGGGGGACAGACAGATGGAGCAATGGAAAGGTGGGTGGGTGAGCACAGGAACTAACAGCAGAGCTCCGGGACCGCTGCAGCCTCCCCGCTGCGGGAGGCCTGCCCGTGTGGCTGGATGCCCCTGAGTTTGCAGCTCTGGTTTCTTAGCCACAAGTCTCGCATTGTTCTAACCCAGTTACACAATCACTGAGCTGACTAAGCACCTGCCAGAGCTGGGCTCTCTGCTGGGACAACAGACACGAGCACCTCTTGCTGGAGTTCTTGGCCTAGAAGGACTGACAGACAAGTGCCCCTGAATGATCCACCCACAGGAAGTAGCACAAGTGCTTCAGTCCGAGCAAGCCTGTGTGGGGAGCACCAGGGAAGGAGCTGCGGTTTCTGCTGCCCAGTGGTGGGAGTGAGGGCAGGAGGGGAGAAAGAGTTCCTGCCAAGGTGACAGGGGGCAAAGTGGTGGGCAAGAAGTGTTCCAAAGAGCTTGGATAGGGATTCCAGGTGAAGGGACTCACCAGAGCAAAGCGTGACGCAGGTGCAGGACACCAGGTTGTGGTCACGCAGGCCGGGCCCAGGGGCAGGGACAGCTGCCTGGCAGAGGACAAGCTCTGGTTACCAGCTGAGTAGCTTAGCTTGAAACAGAAGAGCAGGGCCGGCCTCACTGCTCTGGCTGTTTACCTTGGACAGTCATCTGTCTCTCTGGGCCCGACGCCCTCATCCATGAATGAGGGAACCAGAGCTGCATAGGTAGCCCAGAGCCACCGCAGGGGGCAGTTGTGTGTGCGAGATGTGGCTGTTGTCTTTGGGGGCTCCAGGGCCAGGTTCTGCTCTGTCCAAGGGACTCTGGCACTTGTCGGCTGGCTGGCTGGTTCCCCAGGTCACACCTTGGAGGCCTGGGGCTCCCACTTCTCTCTAAAGGTGAAGTGGTGACGTCAGCCAGGCTCCTGTGGACATTTCCCACCAGCTCTTCTTCCTCTTCTCAGGCACAGATGACAGAAATGTACCCAGGCAGCTGCAGAGAGAAAGGGCCTTTGACTGGGGGGCTGGGAGGGACTGGCTGTATTTGTTGACTATAAAAATGTCAGCTCCTTTGGGCAGCTTCTTGAATCAATATTTGCTGTTCTGAGGCTGAGTTCAAATGCTCAGTAATCCACTCGGCCTGGCCTCTTCCTCCCTCACCTGGGTGAGGACTCACACCCACAAATACTTGGCAAGGCCCTTGCTGACCGGGATGGGGAGCCTGCTCCACGCCCTCCCAACCCACCCGAGAGGGGCTGCCTTAAGAACTCTGCGGCCCCAAAGTTGCTCACTAGAAAGGAAGGGTCCACGAGGACAGATTGCTCTGAGTTTCATTCTGTTCTTTCCAAAAATAGACAGCAAAGCAACACCCTCTTCCCACCATTGCGCATTCAGATAAAAGAGGGGATGTGCAAGGATTTACTCATGGTCAAGCAGTGCAGCATCGCAGCGATAATGACGTGGTGGTGGCGACGAAGGTGGCAGCCTCTGCCGAAGCTTTCTAGGTGTCCCTGTCCAGCTGAGGGTCCTCTAGCCCAGGTTTGTGGCAGTGATCTGACAGTGCACAGATTCTTGAACATTGTCCCTGGAAATCTTTGCACCAACCTCTGTTCTCAATCTGAGCAGCTGCCCACTTTAGGCCTCTCTCTGATAAGGGGCCAGGAAAACTCCAGTAGAGAAATATGAGGTCCTGAGGGTCGACGGATCTTGAGCGCCTATCTAGTGCTGTGTGCCTTTTGACCAGTTACTTAACTTCTCTGAAACTCTGACTCTCATCTGCAAAATGGAGCGACAATGCCCACCCTGCACCCAGCAGGGCACTTAGTGCCTGGGGCATCACAAGTGTTCCCTCTCTGTGTCATCTGACACCAAGGGTGGCCTGGGGTGAGGGGTGCCCACCGAGTCTGACTCACAGAGCACCTTCCCTGGCTCATAAATGCTTCCAGCCTTATGATCACTGCAGATGGGAACACGGCACCCCCACCTGCTGCTGTTTGCCCAGAGTTTCTGAAAGGATGGCTATGCCTTGGAGGAGGTGTCAGTGGGAGAAGTCTCAAGCTGACTATGAAGCCACAGTAAAACTTCATCTGGGGTCAAACCCATAGTGCAGACACAGAGCCCCTAGAAGCCACACGGCTCCCCAGAAGTCACTCTTGCGTCATAGGCCATTGAAACGGGGTGTGGTAGGCAGAATTCTAAATGGTCCTTATGATCTCTGCCTCCTGGCCCTACAGCCTGTGCAGTCTTCTCCTCTTGAGTGTGGGGAGGATCTCTGATTTATTCCCAAGGGCAATGGACGTCACCTCTATGATTACATGACATGGTATAAGCCTCCACCTTAGCAGACTGAGTGAGAGCTCCCGGCTGGCTTCAGAGAAGAAAGCTGCAATGTTCTGGGAGACAGCCATGTGGAGAGCAGACATAGGGCCCTCTAGAAGCTGTGGGCAGCCCCCAGCTGGCAGCCACCAAGGACCCGGAACCTCAGCTTACAACCACAACTGAATTCTGCCACCAACCACGTGAGCTTAGAAGATGACCCCAAGCTCCAGAAAGAAACAAAGCCCAGACGACACTTTGATTCTGTTCTTGTGAGACCTAAGTACAGGTCCCAGCCAACCTGTGCTGAACTCCTGGCTCACACAGACTGTGAGGTAATTAATACATGGTGTTTTAAGTTGCTAAGCTCGTGGCGATTTGTTATCCATTACCGATATGTGAGGAAAGGAAAATCACTTTAACAAATGGATTGTAGAAAAGCTAGAAGTTATCAGAAAAAAAGCATTGAAGAACATCTTTCTGACCTTGGGGTAAGAAAAAGTTTCTTCAAGAGGATTCACAAAGTATTACCGTAAGAGAAAAAAATGAATAAATTGGATTTCAGCAAAATTTTTAAAACTTTTGCTAAATAAAAGACACCATTGAGAAAATACATACTTAAGCCACAGGCTTGGGAGAAGATATTTGCAACACAAAAAATTGACAAAAGGACTTATACCAAGCATACAGAGAAACTCCCGTGACTGAATAATAAATCAAACAAGCCAGTGCAAAAAGAACACAGAAGATGGACAAATGCCAGGAGCCCAGTAAACGTTGGCGAGAATGTGAAGCAACTGGAATGCTCAGACATTGGTAGAGAGGGCGTAAAATGGTGGAGTCACTTCAGAAAGCGGGAGTTTCTTCCAAAGTCAAACATCTCCCTTAATTTGATTGTACAGCTTACAGGAATAAAATGACATGCTTTCATCGGTAACGAGCGTTTAAAATCTGCTTTTTAAAAATCAAGGTTATAAATGCACATGATTCATAAGACTTGAAAAAAGAGAAGTTGTCTGCGACTCCCTATCTCCCTTTGCCAAGAGGCTAATCATTTCAATTCCATGAGTCTTATTTTCACTTTTTCAGATTTTTCAGTCTGATTAACTTTTCTAGGGAAGGTGATGATTTAGTTCTCTTTAACTGCCACTGTTGCAATACCAATATCTCTTCCCCCATTCCACCCTTCTGGTGTCGTGATATCTAAATTGTTGTTGGAGGTTAGCATTTATAACATTAGTATTAAATTCTATTAATATAGTAAAGCCTAAGCCATGCACTGCCCTGTCACTATTCTTTCTTGAACCATTTTTGGTTTTTCTTGAAGTTTCTTATTTAACTATTTGCTTTAATTTTAATCGTATCTCTAGATCTTCTACTAGTTCACACTGTACTAAAAAGCAGAGTCTGAAGTAAAAATTAAAGTGCTCATACTGTGTTTGGGAGATGCAAAACCAGACCCCTGAGGATGAGGAGAAAGGAAGGGAGGTGGGGAATGAGGTGAAGCAAGAAAAATGATGTCACCACACTTGGCTACTGCTGCATAAGGAGCCCCCCAGCCACACAGCAGGTTGCCCAGCAGGTGTGTCCAACTAGCACCTGAGATCGCTCCAGATGGGCTGTGAGGATAAACCATGCCTCAGTGTCCTCCACAGAAAAAAAAGTGATTTATCTGCCTGCCTCCTTTTGTCTCTGGTTTCTTACCTGGTACAATTCATCCCATGAATTCATTGCCATGCACTTCCACATTGCATCATCCAGTCCCTTTGTGGGCTGCCCACTTGGGATATGGATTTCCCACCCTGAGGTATAGTGTTTTAACCAACAACAGGAGAGTTTGGAGGAAACAAACTCTGGGAGAATGGCTAGCTGGCCCAGCTGCAGAAATAGCTAGAACAAGTTTTATAGAGTTTGTGTCTAATACAACTTTCCATATACTTATGACTTACACACCCCCAGCTTCCACCTATCCATCGGAAACTCCTCTCACTCATTCAAATATCTCCAGCTTCCTGCAGCTCTGTCTCTGGATCCATTTGATCTGCTCCACTTGGGACTGGTTGGCCTCTACACCTGGTGCGTAGATGTCGGCCCCAAATCTCTTTTCACTATCATTTGGAGGTTTTCTTCCCCCTTTTCAAGTTGAAACTGTTTCCTGAATTCTATATTTTCTTCTTTCCTGGTTTATACTTTTGTTTTACAGGAACCCTTCTAATAAAGGACGCATAGTACAAGCAAGGTGCAGTGAAGTTCAAATCGGCCTTACGAGTGAGCCTCAGCCTTTAAAAGGCCAAAGAGTCAAATGCCTATTTCAACATAATTGATGGCATCTGTGAATTTCAGATAATCAATTATCATGTGACCTTGAGGGTTACGTTACCGTTATATCTAATTAATGTTAATGTCAGTAATGTGAATAAGCCATGCTATTCAAATTATTGTTAATATTAGAATAGTTACCTTCCAATGTAAGTTAATCATTTCAGATATATTTTGAAGTGAGAATCTCCTTGTATGCTTAAAGTTTTAAGTCTATCAATCAGTGAATATAAATGTATTTGTATTATTGAAAAATTAAAATGTCACAATAATTAATGAATAATTTTATATATGAAAAAATATTAAAAACATTTACATAGTGGCTGGGCCTGGTGGCTCACACCTGTAAATCCTAGCTGGGAGGCTGAGGTAGGAGGATCACTTGAGCTCAGGAGTTTGAGACCAGCCTGAGTAAAAATGAGGCCCTATCTCTACTAAAAACACAAAAATTAGCCAGGTGTAGAGGTGGGCACCTGTAGTTCCAGCTCCTCAGGAGGCTGAGGCAGGAGGATTACTTGAACCCAGGAGTTTGAGATTGCTATGAGCTAGGCTGATGCCATGGCACTCTAGCCTGGGCAACAGAGTGAGATTCTGTCTCAAAAAAAAAAAAAAAAAAAATTAAACTAAACTAAATGATATAGGAAAGAAGAATAATGACTAGATTATATCATGATTCAAATCATTAAAGAAATATATGAAATACTAGCTCTCATAACATTAACAAAATAAACTTCAAGAACTAAATTCAACTTATTTATTTGCCCTTAGGCCAAAAAATATTTCAAGAAAATTTGTCATGGTTTGAGAGGATATACTCTGTTCTCGCAACATTTCATGGGAAGAAAAGAACCTCCCAAACAATATACAACATCCTCCGTGGTAAGTCATCTCCAACCTAGATATAATAAAGGTATAAGGAATACATTAAAAAATTTAGGGGAAAAATGAGGTAAGCAAAACACATTTTCTTCTCACTGATCAAGTATTAAAGTAACAGACATCATAAGAGTGTTTTAAAATGGTTTCTTATAGTTTTGAGTTCTTGGAGGTTAAAACTGTAAACAACTTATTGGAAGAAACGTAATAGACTGTGATCAATTTTCAGCAATTAAATATGATTGTTGAAATTTGTTCAAACTATGAATTTCAGGTGATTTTAAAAACACATTCCTCATTGCATTCATGTTTGTACCTATTAAAAAATTTAATATTATGGTGAGCTTCCTCTCATATTAATAAACTTATATCAGCTTTCTTTCAATTAGTATTTCCATGGTGTTTCCAATTCCATCTTATCAATTCTTTTAACCTTTCTGGTCCTTATATGTCAACTGAATTTCTTGTAAACAGCATGTAGCTGAGTTTTGTTTTATTTTTTAATCCTGGCTGACAACCTTTGCTTTTTTAATTGTGGTTTTTAGTTCACGTATGTTTTACATAACCGCTGAGGTATTTGGATTCAAGTCTTTTAGCTCACTGCTTTGTCTCACTTTTTTCTCTCCTTTCTTATCTTCCATTCAATTAATCATGCTTTTAAAATTATTTCCCCTCAGTGCATTACCTTTTACTTTTCTTTTAATGATTACCCTTATAATCTACAACTCATGTCCTCAACTTATTAAAATCCACCATAAATTAGGACTTCTACGGTGTCCCAGGTAGGGTAAGGACCTGTGCGGCTTTCACTCCTTTACTCCCTGTGCCTTTTGTGACATCTTTGTCATGTATTTCACCGCTTTGTATCTTTTCATCCCTATCAGAAACTACTGATATTATTACTGTTTGATATATCCGTGGTCACTGGGTTCACCTACATATGTATCCTGTCTGTTGTGCCCCATTCCTCTCCATTCTCAGTATTCCGTGTGAGATAATTTTTTCTTCCTAAACAAATATTTGGTTTTTTGATAGTAGTAAGTTCTCTCAGTTTTCCCCCGGACAATCTCTTCATTTCATGTTGATTTTTAAAGGCTTGTTGAGCTTTCCAGTTGGTCTGCACGCGTCATTTCACAGACGCCAGGCCACTGCTTTCTCTCTTCCATTGTTTTTGTTCTAAACCGTCAGACTTACTGTTGCTCCTTGAAGACATTTTTTTTTTCCTTCCACGGCCTCTGGGATTTTCTCTTCATCTTTGATGTTCAGTCTCTTATGCTTATGCGTGAAATAATGATTTTCTATGAATTTATGATACTTGGGTTTATAGAACTTTTGAATCTATTGTTTAATTGTTTTTTGCAGTTTTAGAAAACGTGTGAAGTGTGGCTCTGAAAATATTCTTTAGGCCCTATTTTGTCTGCCCCGAGACTCTGATTATGTGCTGTTAAATATTAGACCTCATCATTGTATCACATATGTCTCACATTCTTTTCTGTATTTTCCATCTCTTTTTTCTGTCTCTGCACTTCAGAGTGGATATTTTCAATTAGTCTACCCTCCTGCTGGGGAATTCTCCTTTCTTCTGTGTATATCTACAGTCACAGCCATCTACGTTACCCTTAATTTTAGTTATTTTACTTTTTCTGTTCCACAATTTCCACTGGAGTTGTTTTAATAGACTCCAATTCTCCAATGAAACTCTTCCTTTTGTCATCTTTTCTTAGAAATAATAAACACACTTTAAAAATTATTTCAGATAATGCTGACATCTATCTACATGATCGAAGAGACTATACGTTTTTTCTCTTAACTTTCAGTCATTTGATTCTATTTTCTATCTTCCTTAGTACTGAATGCTGAATATTGTACATAAAACAATTTTAGAAAGGGTTAGAATCTCTGCTTGATACTATGTTCCCTCAAAGAGGACTTACTTTTTCTTTCTGGTAGAGTTAGAGAAGGAGCAGATTAAATTAACTGGTTTGGGATTGCACTTGTCAAGACAGGTTTTAGTCTTTTTGAACATCATCTTTTTTTTTGGGGGGGGGGAGCTTATCCTAATTCCTACAGTATAGCTTTCAAGAGTCCTAATAGGAAATCTAGGGTGTTAAGGCCCTGAACTCAAATTTTTGTTTCCTTAACCTTATGAGACTCGGGAAAGCTCCGCTCAGCTTTCCAGACTTTTAGCCCTCTGCTGCTTCTAAATTGCAAGTGCCTCAAGGGAAAAGCACTGTAGAATTCTGGGTTCATCTCAAAGTCATATATTCCTTTGATATTCTGGCCACACAAGTCCAGACACCTAACTCTGACCCTCCATCTAGCTGTCTAATGTCTCAAAGACATTTATTTTTGTATTTTGTTTTGCTCTTATGAGTTTTCTTGGTGGTGAGGGGCTAGTCTGCAACCAGTCAGCCCATCATTATCGGAAGTATAAACTTTACTAATGTCATTCGGCATGCGACTTCTGTACCCTGTAATTGTTCCTCGGTTATCTGGATGTGCAGAAACAGGCAGAAGATTTTGTTTTTTAAAGATTGTCACTACAATGGATTAATGATGAATGAAAGAAAAGGAATGAGGTGAGTGAGCATGGGAAAGCAGTGTCACCAAGAGGAAGGAAAACCTGGCAGAAATATTCATAGAGTTACACTGACAGTGTTCCATGGGGCAGGCAATGGATGATCTGGAAATACTAAGCAGAACCTTCTGCACGCATCCTTAAGTTGCATATTAAAAAATGTAATTATAACAGTGTATTTTTACAAAAGTAAAGGCCAAAGCAAGAAGATAATGAGCACTTCTCATCATCCTTTTTCAGTCCAAGAGAAACTACATGACTTTGGAACTATTTTGTCATTGACATATATGAGGTGGTCAGAGAAGATGGCATAGCAGCCATCACATATTTTAAAAAAGTTCAATAGGGGTGGCTCCTGTGGCTCAAAGGAGTAGGGCGCTGGCCCCATATGCCGGAGGTGGCAGGTTCAAACCCAGTCCCGGCCAAAACTGCAAAAATAAATAAATAAATAAATAAATAAATAAATAAATAAATATAGCCGGGCATTGTGGTGGGCACCTGTAGTCCTAGTTACTTGAGAGGCTGAGGCAAGAGAATCGCTTAAACCCAAGAGTTTGAGGTTGCTGTGAGCTAAGATGCCACGGCACTGTACCAAGGGTGACAAAGTGAGACTCTGTCTTTAAAAAAAAAAAAAGGCTCAATAAAAAAAATGCCCTAATGCTGTATGTTTCTAGTGTGTTTCTTGTGTATTTCTGTATTAAGGTAGTGAGACCTGCTAACACCCAAAGGTAGATTGCAGAGAAATTAATTTGCTGGACTCTGCCGGAGAAGTAATCAAAATGGTGGGCCTTTGAGAGGACAATTTTTTCTTGAATTATACATGTTGAAAAGATCCTCCTTTCCTTCTACTTTAGAAAAGATGCCTATATTGGGGTGCATGCAATGACATCTTACACACAGATGTAAATGTACAGCTTTTGTTATCTACTTATATCACCGTATGTACATTACATTCTTTTTTTATTGTTAAATCATAGTTGGGTACATTAGTGCAATCAAGGGGTACAATGTGCTGGCTTCATATACAATCTGAAATATTCTCATCAAACTGTTCAATGTAGCCTTCATGGCATTTTCTTAGTTATTGTATGTAGACATTTGTATTTTGCCTTTAGTAAGTTTCACCTGTACCCATTCTAAGATGCACCATAGGTGTGGCCCCACCCGTTACCCTCCCTCCACCCTAACCTCCCTGTTACCTTCCCCTTCCTTGGCCCTTTCCTCATAGTCTTCTGCTATAGTGAGGTTATAGCCTTCATGTGAAAGCTGTAATTTAGCTTCATAGTAGGGCTGAGTACATTGGATACTTTTTCCTCCATTCCTGAGATACTGTGCTCAGAAGAATAAGTTACAGCTCCATTCATGTAAACATGAAAGAGGTAAAGTCTTCATCTTTCTTTAAGGCTGCATAATATTCCATGGTATACATGTACCACAATTTGCTAGTCCATTCGTGGGTCGATGGGCACTTGGGCTTCTTCCATGACTTAGCAATTATGAATTGG
>CAUYPK010031859.1:0-14852 GCA_963574355.1 Loris lydekkerianus | reverse complement strand
TCCTCATATCAAAATTGAGTACATAGGATTCATGCTTCTCCATTCTTGTGATGCTTTACTAAGAATAATGTCTTCCACTTCCATCCAGGTTAATATGAAGGATGTAAAGTCTCCATTTTTTTTAATAGCTGAATAGTATTTCATGGTATACATATACCACAGCTTGTTAATCCATTCCTAGGTTGGTGGGCATTTAGGCTGTTTCCACATTTTGGTGATTGTAAACTGAGCTGCAATAAACAGTCTCGTACAAGTGTCCTTATGATAAAAGGATTTAAATTTAAGGCATGAAACAATAAAAATCCTCAAAGAAAGCATAGGAAAAATACTGGAAGATATTGGCCTGGGGAAAGACTTCATGGAGAAGACTGCCATGGCAATTGCAACAACAACAAAAATAAACAAGTGGGACTTCATTGAACTGAAAAGCTTCTGTACAGCCAAGGAGACAACAACCAAAGCAAAGAGACAACCTACACAATGGGAAAGGATATTTGCATATTTTGAATCAGACAAAAGCTTGATAACTAGGATCTATAGAGAACTCAAATTAGTCCACATGAAAAAAGCCAACAATCCCATATGGGCAAGAGACATGAATAGAACCTTCTCTAAAGAAGACAGACAAATGACTAACAAACATATGAAAAAAATGTTCATCATCCCTATATATTAGAGAAATGCAAATCAAAACCACCCTGAGATACCATCTAACCCCAGTGAGAATGGCCCACATCCCAAAATCTCAAAACTGCAGATGCTGGCATGGATGTGAAGAGAAGGGAACACTTTTACACTGCTGGTGGGACTGCAAACTAGTACAAGCTTTCTGGAAGGAAGTATAGAGAAACCTCAAAGCACTCAAGCTAGACCTTCCATATGATCCTGCAATTCCATTACTGGGCATCTACCCAGAAGGAAAAAAAATCCTTTTATCAGAAAGAATTTTTTTTAAAAATTTATTTATTAGGCTTAAATAACCAAATAAAAAGTGGGGGCTTGAAAAGTACAATAACTGAAATTTAAAATTGACTAGAAGGGTTTGGTAATGTTGAAGATAGAACAATCATAACCATCTAATCTTCAAAACAGAGGAAAAAAAGATTTAAAGAATGAACAGAGCCTGAGAGACCACTGGGATACCATCAAGCACACCAACATATTCATAATAGGAGACCCAACAGAAAAAGACTTGCATTTCATGAAGAACAGAGAAGACACCCTACTGACAGCTTCTGATGTTTGAATTTAGAACTTGTGAAGACAGAAATTGGATTACTTTTCAAGTTTTGCCTCTGAATGGCTCAAGGTTTTGCCCACTTCTGTCCTTGCTTTTGGAGAATCATAAAATATGCAAAATTAATATTCACTTTTGCAAGGCATCTGAAGCCCCAGACTTGTTTAGATAAGACTCACAGAATGGGAACCCCTCCTGAAAGGAGTGGTTCTTCCTCCTTTGGTTTGTCCTCTATGTTATGTTGTGAGCCCCTGAGAGTAATGGGGATCTCCTCTTTTCCCTGCTGTATTCCCAGGGGCATCCAGGGCGCCTGGCCCATGGTTAACACTTCACAAAAACTTTGCAAATGAACACACATAGAAATGAGTGACTTATGTGGGAGGAAATTCTAGGAGGGTGGGTAGGAATGACAGGAAGCTAGCAGCTATTTTAGCTTATTCAGGAGTCTATCACAGAACAATGAACACCAAGTGGCTTAAAAACAACAGAAATTTATTTGTCACAGTTGGGAAGTCTGAGATTATGGTGCCACCATGGTCAGGCCCTGGTAGGGATCTGCTTCCAGCCCCTCTTCCTGCCAACTTCTCATTGTACATTATATAAACAAATCACCATTTCCTGAGAACTAAAAAAACACAAACTTTATTGGAGCATAAAACAGTATCCAATTAGATGTAAAATATGAAAGGTATCCCCACATGGCAGGAAAAAAGACAAGAGACACGAATTCCATTCTGAGGGCTCTACACTCAGAACTTAATCATCTGCCAAAGGCCCCACCTCCTGACACTATCACACTGCAAGGTTGGGGTATCCACATATGCATTTGGGAGACAACAAACATTCTGTCTGTAACAGGGGATCAGGCCCAGTCCTCAGCCTGTGGGAGACAGACAGCGGGTGGTTTCTCCTGCCAGGATCTCAGTGCAGAAACCAGACACTTGGAGTAGGGCCTGAAGTTCCCTGGAAGTGGCCTACACCAGACCCGATGCCCTCCCAGGCCTACCCCCCTGACAAAGCTGGTGAGGGAGGGGACTGCTTCCCACCACTCTGCTCCATCTTCAACCCTACTACAAAGTGGGGAAGAAAGATATCCCCATCATCTCCTTTTCCAGAACCAGATTCATTGGTGGGGCAGTCCACAATGTTGGTGAAGTGGCTGCTGAATCAGAAACGAATCTGAGAGAAAATGACCGCACCTTCCTCCCCATCTGCCATCCTGAGCCAGTGTTGACTCCTACCTGGGCATTCTTTATCCCACATACCTCTAAAGAGAAAACTAGTAAAACCTCTGTATTTCAAGGGGGATGACCTGAAGAGTGGAACAACAACAAAAAGAAGAGGTGTGCCGGTGGGGGGAGGGGGCAGAAAAGGAGGGAGAGAGAGGGAGAAAAATAAAAGAAAAAGAAGTTAAACCTTTTTATAAAATGAATTTTGCTTTTAACACGTGTGACCCATCATAATGGCTTTACTGTTTATAGCAGTGGTTCTCAATCTTCCTAATGCCGCAACCCTTTAATACAGTTCTAAGGGGTTGCAACCCACAGGTTGAGAACCACTGATTTATAAAATGAAACACACTTACTGTGAAAGTATTTATTTAAAATGTCACAAGTAATCATGTGCTTGCACATTGTTTTATGACCTGCTATAACATAAACATTTTTCTATGGCAGAAAATATAAATAATATAATTTAATTGAAAAATATTGTAATTTTAATAAGATTATTAAGTTTTGGTGTTGTTCTTGACAGGTTTTTTTTTAAATGTAGCAGAACAAATGGTAAATTCAAATGAGAAAAGTCTTCAGCTTACATAAATAGATCATTCTCAAATCTTACATATTGTCAGGTCTATTAAGTTGTTCTGCCCATCAAAAGTCAATTCAGCTTTACCGCTGTGTTCCCCAGGAGCCGTATGATTATATTCCCAGGTGCCATAATATCTGGGCACCTGGGAATCTAGGGTC
This sequence comes from Loris lydekkerianus, assembly GCA_963574355.1. NCBI lineage: Eukaryota > Metazoa > Chordata > Mammalia > Primates > Lorisidae > Loris > Loris lydekkerianus. The sequence continues at coordinate 11,645 of CAUYPK010031859.1, read as the reverse complement.
ATACCTCTATTTCTCCACTTTTCACTCAGTCCTCTCCTCCTAAGAGCTCAAGAGAGTAGTAACCACTGACATCCGAATGTGCCAGGGGACCAAAGGAGACAGAAGAGAGACCTTGGGCCTTAACGACATTAAGGAGAAGTTGGATTAAAGCATTGAGCACCTGCGTATATTTAGGAACATGGATATTTCTATTTCCATCTCTTTTTCCTGACAGATCGTGAGCAGCCCAGCAGCAGAAAGGCACCATGCCCATCCATGTTTATTCTCTTCCCAGCAAAGCCCATTTGGCAGGACCTGTGATGAAGATGGTAACTGAGTGAAGACTGCAAGGAAGATGGAACAGGGAGTGAGTGAGAGACAGGTGCATGGGCACCAGAGTCTTCTGGATCCCTCCGGCCACACAGGAAGATGATGAATGGCTGGTCCTGGGCGTGTGCCAGGCTGTTGCATCCCCGGGTGTTGACAGCAGCAGCATACCCGGGCCATTCATCACAGGCCCTGCACAGGGTAACAGGGTTCCTGCCCTGGGCTCCTCAGGGACAGCCTCTCCTGCCTGCTCTGTACCCACTGAGTGTCTGGCAGGGGATGGGACTTGACCTGGGATGCTGGAACAGAAAGCTAAGATTGTACCAGAAGAGGGAAGCAGAGAGGTCTATAAGAAAGCCCCAGAGTCAGAGCTGCAGAGAGGGCAGTCCTGGGGGACGTGGGGCCCGGAGGGAGCCCCTGCAGGACCTAACAGCAGCTCCACAGCCTGAAAGGCCATAGGAGCACAAGTTCCCTCCTGTCCTCTTTCTGTTCATGGCCACACGTGTTTTCTGTGACATCCATCCTCTAGAATGTTGTCCCCATCTCTTAGAGATACAGAAGCTGGGATGTCCAGTTAGACTGACAGCAGCCTGTCCTAGGCGGAGGGCAGAGCGGGAGGCAGCTGGCAGGGCCCTCCACCCCACACCTGCCTCCCTCGGCCTCCTGCACTCTTGGTTCAGGAGACATGGCACTATGGATTCTGAGCTGATGAGTTGCTTTGTTTTTTCCAGGGCACCCTAAGTCTTGGCAAGATGTCCTGCCAGCAGCAGTGTCAGCCCCCGCCCAATGGCCCCCAGAAGAGCCCAGCACAGTGTCTGCTCCAAGATACCTCCTGCTGCGCCCCAAGCCCTGGGAGCTGCTCTGGCCCCAGCTCAGGGGGAGGGGGTGCTGCTGGCTGAGCCACCATAGGCACCACCCCAGGTCCCACTGATGCTGGCACTCTGACTCCTGTGACAGGGGCAGTGGTCAGCAGTGTGGGGGCTGCTGCTGACCTGCATCCTGATGCTGGGTAAAGCAACTTTAGAGGAGCCACATCCGAGGGCCAAGAAAAACCCCTCCCCTGCAGCGCCCTCCTCCAGACATCCTGTTCCAGCTTTCACCACTGAGCTGAATGTCTTGGCCCAGGGTCCCAGCTCTCCCAGAAGGCTCTTCCTGTCTGATGTCTGGAATATCCCAGTCCCACACATCTCCCATGCCCCTGTCGATGACTGACACTGCCTGTGCCTGACCCTGTCAAAAATAAAGCTTCTGGGGCTCTTTAGCACCTGTGTCTCCCTGCCAACTCTCTCTCCCTCCTCAGTTCCTTGGCCAGCACCACCCAGCCTTGGTGAACCTTAGTTCTGCACCAGGAGAAAACAGCACATTGATTAACCTCTGGTCCGTGGAGGGGCAGGGAAGTGGGACTGAAAGGGAGAGAAGGATGAGGTGCTGTTGCTTTAAGGCACTGCAACTCCCAGTGAAGAACCGACTTTGCCTATGCAAGAGGAAAGGGCTAAGGGCACTGCTGGAACTGGGGGTCGCCAGTGTGTGATGCTGGGACTGCTGCGTTATTTCAATCAACTGTTTCTGGAATCCTAATTAAGAAACTGAAGCCGGGAGGCAAAGAAATAGAAAATAAACTGAGGAGGAGAAGATTGAAAAGACGGAGGAAGGAGGTGTAAGCCTCAAAAACAAAGAACAGTTGGATTAGTCACTGGAGTCCAGAGAGAGAAAAGACTGTTTAAATGAAGGCCGCCAGGAGCAGGGAGCAGGCTGGAAGCTCAGCCAACGAGATGGCCCGAATGTGCAAAAGGAGAATTTTAGGAACAAGAAAAAAGAGAGAAAATGAGAAGTGTGGCTGGATTTATAAATAAGGACGATGAAAGAAGCAAGTTTTTAGTAATTTTGTAACTCTGTGTTACTGTGATGTCAACACATGGGTATTACAGCCTCACTGACCTCACATATTTTGGCCTAAATTGTGGGACTCGAATGCTGCCAAGGTAGAGTAATGTCTCTGTATCTGAACCAAGAGTAACAGCTCACTTTGCCAGAAAGCCAGAAAAATGCCACAGAGTTCGAGCTATAGCCAAATTGCAAATATTAGGAGAAAAATTATATTGAGAACTGATTAGAGCAAACAGGGCAGAATAAAACCCCCTGAAACTATGGATGACTTTATAAGACCACTGAATCAAAAAAGGGTTTTATCAAATCCTATAAATTATTGTTTTTTTAATGTAAGGATCAAAAAACCCTGAGAGAACTCTAGGATCAGGCATTTGGGTCTGAAAAATATAGACATTTGTGGAAGCAGAACCCGCAGTCCGAGATTGGTTTGAAGTCACAGGTGAGCTCTGAGCCAGGGCAGCCCTGTGAGCCATGTGCTGGAACAAGAGGTGCCCCAGCCTGCAAAGCTCCACTCAGGGCATGAGCACCACCCCTACTCAGGCCCAGCAGGCCTGGAAACAGCACACCACAGGCTGAACAAAACTGGGGTACAGACAGAGCCTACTATCCAGCTGTTGACGAGGCTTAGCCCCAAGCACCTCAGGCCACCACTCTGAAGAAACAATGGGGTTCTGGCAGTGGCTGAACCTAACCTGAGGAAGAGAAAGAAGGAAGAAAGGAAGGAAGGAAGGAAGGAAGGAAGGAAGGGAGGAAGGAAGGAAGGAAGGAAGGAAGGAAGGAAGGAAGGAAGGAAGGAAGGTTGGTTTAAAGAACAGGTATTTGGATACTTGGGGGCTTGTATTTCTTCCAACAGAAAAACTCCCTTCCCTTTCCTCTTCCCTCCCAACCACCACAACCTGGAAAGCTCTGCAGTCCCTGTGGCCCCTGTGTCTCTGCTAGGCACCTGAGGACACACTGAGAGCCTGGTGTGAGTACCCTTCTGCTTATGCCCGAGCCACAGGGCTCACTCTCCAACCCTGCCTCCAGTCCCCCCAGTATCTTTCCCCCACTTTATGGGATTTGCTTCCTAAGAACTTCCAATGGAAGGTTCTTAGCTGTTGCAGGGATCTCTTCCTCTCTGATCTTTAAAACTCACCCGGCCCCCTTTGCAGCTGCTTTGCTCCCCACTCTGAGGTGCTACAGGATAAAGAGTCCCCCTTCAACTCCATGCACCTGCCCTCTGCCTGTGATTTGCACTCAGACCTCAGTTCTTGCTGCTCAAGAAATCTACTATTCCTCAGCTCTTCCAGTCCCACACTGACCTGCAGAGCACACAGGGCTGTCTCATGGCCTAAAAACAGGATTTCAGAGTAGACATAACTGGGGTTTATGCACCAGGTTTGTAACTCCACCCTGGCAACCAGAGGCCCAGCTCCCAGCCTCTGTAGTATGTCCTCTGACAAGAGCAGCTGGAACCAGCCTCAGAGAATTGGCCATGCCTGTGAAGATGGACCTGGGCTCCTAAGTGCCACTAGACCTACTGCTGTTGGTAAATCTACCCAGAGGTATGAAGAGATGCAACCTGAATCAAGCAAGAAGTTTGGACTTGAGACATTAGTGCAGTCAGGGGAAGCCAGCAGTTACCACTGATGATCCCCCACCAAAAGTTATCCCTAACAAGTAAGATCTCAGTAGTAACACAGATTCTTCAAGTTTAATCAGGGGTCTCCCAGAGTAAGCCCCAAACCCATTCATTCAATAATCCATATGTTCAACATGTACTTATGTGGCACTAGTCTAGGTACTTGGGTCAATGTGAAACAAGACAGTTCCCTCTCAGGGAGTTCACATCCCACCAAAGGTATCTTCTATTTCCTCACTGGGGAGCAGATGGAGACAAAGGTGGTTCGAGATCCCATCGGATTCCCATTCTGGGGTACTGGATAGATACTGGTGAAGCATTGCTAAATCCACTGAAGGCACCAATCATGGGAACATTTCTCATCATGGGAACATTTTTGAGAATTTGAGTGTTTGTTTTGGCAGATACAAAAAACATCTGATATCTGCTGGCTTCCACATTAAACATAACAGCCGAGTAAGGCAAGGGACAGATTGAGGATCCCAATGATGAAACGTTTGATCAGAGTTGTCCTCATTCCTCCCTCACTTCCCAAGTCACAGTGAGCAGCCCCACTCACCCAGAAGGTCGAAAGCACTTCAGTATCCTGCTTGCCTATAAGACCATGTGGACGGCTAAAAGAGATGGCCACACCTACAGCCTCTCCTGTATAAAGATAATCTTACACATTTGATGTAATAGTAATTATAGTCTAAACGTTGTCATTTTCAGATACATCTGAAATGTAAATGTCCCATTTTTACATAATTTTAATATATCATGATATTCGGGATGAAATGCATGAATGTATTTTTATAATAAATGCAATGGGCAAATACTATGTAGCGTTTATTAAACTTTCCATAACCTTGTTATTACATCAACCTCCTATTAATCACACCCAGCAATTATCATTCATGTCTGAGCTAACGCCTCTTAGCCATCCAGCTACTGTGAATCACTCTCTTCCCCAGCTCTCTTAGCATCACTACTATGGTCACTAAGACACCCATACAAAGTCCCTTAAATGTACATTAATCTATAAGGCACTTTGCCACAGTCTTTGCAGATTTCTTAGCTCTGTCTCTAATTTTACCTGTGACACTCCTGGATCATTGTGCCTCTACATAGATGGATTTTTCTTTCTTCAGACATCTCTACTTAACACAGCTTATAGGAGAAGCAGGGAGGGATTGGAACCTGGGAGTGCCTGTCTCCAAAAATCACAGCATATCATTCTGCCCTTGAGATCTTAGGGGCTCCCAGCGCTCCCCTCAGTCCTATCCTCCCTCTGCCCTAGAATTGTCTCTTCTCATGTGCCCCCTGATGCTTCTGGGGGCCACAAGCTTTCCTTAGTTGTCCTGTCTGATTTTACTGCTCTTGGGCAGACACATGCTCCACTTCTTGCTCATCCTATCAGCCACCCCAAGTGACAGCAGATGACTAATCTGTATTCATCATCAGAATCAGCAAAGAGCAACAAGGGTCAAATGCCCGAAACTCTGACCTCAGGCCTAAGGACTCCCACATGTGTGTTACAGCATCCTCTGGTGGCTCATGCTCACTTTCCTAATTATCTCCCAGCCCCACTACCCTGTCAGCTGAAGCACAGAGCCAGTACCTTCTTTGCCCTTGAATCCCCTTTGACCAGCACACTGCCATCTCAATATAAATTGTTTAAAGGATGAATTATTTTATTGAATGAAAAATCAAATATGGCAGACCCACAGAAAGACCAAAGTACAGATATTTGAATAGTCTTGGGATTTCTTGGATCCCTTCTCTTGTCAAAACTCTTGATGCCGGCGTTGGAGAAACAAAGGGTTTGGGGCTGCAGAGGGAGAGAAGCTGCCTCCTGGACAAAACTCACCACCTCACCCCTTCCAACCCATCCCCCATTTCTTACCTGCAAACCAAAATAGGAAAAGCACTCCAAGATTTGGTCTCCTTCCTGGAGTTAGGATCTCTCAACCCAAGTTACTTTCTATTTCCTTGCTCCTCTCTGCCAGGGAGGAACTTTTCCTAAACTGTGTGTTTAGGGCTACAAGTTCTGAAATTAACAGGGGACAGGTGGATTTTTTTTTTTAATTGATGCATTTTACCTCCCCTAAAGTTGTTAAACTTCTCCCAAGATGTCCTAAAAGCAAATCTGGGAGTAGCACTGAGGTTTCCCCAGGTGTCCCCAAAGTCCTACTCAGCTGTCCTGCTCCATGCCCACTTGCAGTCTTTTCCTGCTGAGCCTGAGCTCTGGGTACTGCCCTGCTCCAGCTCTGGAGAGCATGTCTGCCTCAGCCACCAAGGTTTACATACCTATGGGCCACAGCATCAGGGCTCTGACTGCCATCAATCTGCAGTACCCAGTGCCCTGAAAGCCAGGGGAACTGGGTTGGATGACTCAGCAAACCAAGGAGATGAGCCTCTCCCAGGATTTCTTCCTTCACCATCATTCCACCTCCAGGGTTGAGAAGTTCCATGGAACTATTAGTGATGATGACAGGGATGGGAGATTTTTTCACAGAATTTGCTGTTTAATCTGGAAATCAGATATATACCATAAATCTTAATCTTTTTTGTTTTTAAGCCACATGCATTTATAAATGGCTGGTTTCCAGCTCTTAGTGTGTCCTGGTCTCAGCAGCCCCATGTTTCTATAATGACCCTCACTCAGCAGAATTCCTAGGTACAGTCCCAACTACTGCACTCTCACGGTGCCCACTCCATATTTTCTCTGTCAAACATCGTTGGGTTCTTTTAACGCTCACATTTACTGTCCTTCCCAAGCACCCTGCAGCTATGTATCCCATAATCTATTCCAGGACCTCTAGACGTGAGCCCTGCCTCAGGAACACAGTGTTCCTTGAGCACCAAGTTTCAGTCACTAATGTGATGCAACTGTCTGGGACCCTCATGCTCCTACTGTGTCCACTCCTCTCTCCACAGTCAGGATAGACAGGAAGTTAGGAGAAAACATGATACATAGGAAGAACATAGCCAAGAACTGGAAAAGGAGATGGCAGGTGTTGAAGACAGAGACCTGGCTAGAGTCAGGTTGATCAGAGTCTACTGCCTCCTAGAGCGTTTTCCTTTTTCCTGTTCCCTGTGAACCATAGATGAGTAGCACACAGATGTTCTTACATCTAATACCCACCTCTTGATCTTCCAAGATGCCTCCATCCCTAGAAGATGTTCTCTTTGACCCCAAGAAACTCCCCAGTGTCTACTCTACAGTCCCTGTGCAGGGCCTGTGATCCTCACAAGCTCCCATTCAGCTTTACTGAACCTGCTCCATGCTTGCCTTCTGGGACCTAGAATCATGGGATTTACTGATTTAATTGATACTAGAAAAAATGGATAATTTAAAAGATGCCACCTTGTTATAAATGTCCTTTTAGAGCCATCTAACTAACATCTCAAACAGCCTAGACTCAGCATGATAAAAACAGGAAGCATTATCCTTACCTTCTCCTGTGCTGTGTTGAGCCCCCTTTGAAAATGTCTCAGGAAAATTCCCCATTCTTCAGTCACTTTTATGAGTAAGAAAGTCCCCACAAGCCAAATTTAATTCTGTACAAAACATCAAACTCAAATCCTCCCTTCCCCACAAGCACTTGCCAGGCCTCTCCCAAGAAACTGTAGCTCTTTCACTCATTTACCTCCCCGCCATCCCCTAAGAACCCCTTCCTTTCCCACCGTGCTGGGAGATGGGAAAAGGAAGGGAAAATGATTTTATATCTGACTGTACGATCAGCCTGCTCTGCCGGTGGCTTGCTCCCTCTGGGTGTAGGTCTAAGTGACGGCTGACCCAAAGGATGCTTAATGGGTTCTTCTGAGAATCTGCAAGCGACCTCCCCCCAGGACCATTCCCAGACCTGGGATGTGCAGTTAGATTTGAGTCAGATACTCCCTAAGCTCCCACCTTCTTTGGTACTGGCTACAGCCTCCTGACACTGCAATTTCTGGGCCCAGCTGACATGCATCCTAAATTCAACACCACCAAGATGGTGTAAGTCAGCCTTCCTTCCCAGGTGTCCTTTGTTGCCCTGTCTCAATACACTGTTCTGTCTCTTCCATTCCTTTTCTTCATTCAACCACAGGCTCAGGGGGAAAGCAACAAGTCTGCTGAGACAACAGGCATTCATCAAGGGGAATAAAACCCCGGCTTCTTTTCTTCCTTCTTAACATCTAGAAGTTGTCATAAATCCTCCCCCTTCAATTGACCTCTTTTGTAGAAGACCAACCAGTCCCCCGCTTCCGTACAAGACAAGGGGGAAACCACAGAATTCTCTTCTAAGACAACAACTCCCCCATCTGAAAAATTCTCATCAAAGTTCAGCCTTCTAAATATAAAGCTGAAACAGAGAAATAGAATGGTATCTTTTTCTCAGCCAGTACTGAAGAGATTTACAGCGGTCTGTTCTGGGGTTAATTTCATCTATGGGCATAAGTAGCACCTTTTATTTTCAGCTTTTGAACTTCAGCTAACATTTCAATGCAAGAAGAACCTCGTAACTCAACATCCTCTTACCCACTGGATACAACCAGAGCTTTCCTGTGGTATTAGGGAGGTGTGCGTATCTCACAATTTACAAAAAATTAATCTGAGGGTAAATTATAGTCTATGTAAGAAATTTAGGAGCAAATACCCTCAAACTGGCATTGAGGATACATGGCACTTTCTGGCTACCTCTTTTCATTTTCCTTAAAAATGACTCAATTCCTTGCCATGGAATGTGATTGTTATTGCACAGAAGGGACAGAACCGAGAAGGAAAGATGAGTTGTAAGCAAAGGGAGAAGAATTTCATGTTTGTTGACTCATCCTTGATTGCTGATGTGGAATGTCAAAATGTACTCCAAGAAACTAAGCCTGAGGTCCTGCACTGCCCATTCCTGTAGCAGCAACTGGAATGACTATGCCATGAAATTCTCCCAGGATTTATCGAGTTAGACCAGTCTCTACTTCCTTGATGTCTTGGGATCACAGGAAGCCAAACACCATAGGATGGGACTTCTGGAACTGGTGATTCTCAGGGAGTAGCCCTTGTGCTGTGGTGACTCAACCAGACCTTGATCTTCAGCATTGTCTGTAATCACAGGATAAACCCTCTGCATGTGAGGCCTAGGGAGAACCTGATCTCACGAGGAAAAAGAGACCTCCTCAAGGCAGATGTGAGATTAGTGAGCTCCGTCTCCTGATCTTGTGGAGAGCCTCCTAAGATGGGCAGTCAGAAATGAGGCTGGAAATAAGCCTGACAGATGTCCACCATGTTTTGTAAAAGAAAGATAAAATTATCAACCAAAGTCAATGGAAGAGTTGGAAAATGTTCTCTTTACTAACACATCACAGGAATGGAAAAGCAAGTGTCCAATATACTCAATACTAACATGAAGTCAGTGGAGAAAAAGTCGATTTAATTCAAGCTGGGGGCAGGGGGAGGAGGGAAGTGGAGTGGAATAGAGAGGGAAATTGGTATATTCCCACCTAACTTATACCACATAAGGGTACATGGGACACCTCCTGAGTGAGGAACACAACTACAACAGGGACTTTACCTACAAATTCCAACATTGTAACTTAATCGTACCCTCATATTAATCTGAAATTTAAAGTAAATAAATGTATAAAAAAATGAAAGTTAATTAAAAGAATGTTTTGACTGTTGCCTAAAATATGTGATTTATGTTCCCTTTTTGATTACTACTCCCTCCTCCCCTCCTCTGCCACTTATGACTAAGGGTTATGAGCTGTGGGGTAAATCGCTGCCATGCTTGCTGCTGTGGGAAGACAAGGCTTGCTCCTGATAGCACAGATATGGAGAAATAATGTTCACTTTTGCAACAAAGTCTAGACCCCAATACCTTTTTCTTACATGCCTTATGTCTCATTGACTTCCTCTTGGTGGCATTATCACTGGTGTAGCTAACTCTTCTGTCTGTTCAAGCTGCCAGACTGTCAGCATATGGAGTCTCATCCCCACTGCAGATCAATAGGCCTGGCCCATCATGTTGCTGAGAAAAGTAGCAGCCCAGATTGCTAACAGCAAGGTAGCCTGGCTCTAGGAAAAAAAAAAAAAATTTTCTGTTGAATAAAAACAGTTTCACAGAACTCCAACATCAGACAAGCTAAGTCTGTGACCCTGAGGCAGCAGGACAAAAGCACCTCTAACCCTAACCCACTCTGAGCACCAATGAAAGAAGAGCATTTTCCACACCACGAAAGTGACCAAGGATCCCCTTTTTTCTGCCGCCTCTTTACCAACTGTAGCTTTAGACTTGCCTTATTGTTCCACTTTTCTAGCTAAAAGAAATATCAAGGTACACTGACCTCAATTGTGATCATAGAAATGCCCCTGCTTTCTAACAGCAATTCAGAGCAAAATGCCACTTCTTTGAGCCATCCCCCAAATGACCCAACAATGAAGCCTACCTGCAACAAGCAAGTCTAGACATTTCTGTGTGGTGTGCCACCTCCATTATGCAGCAGGCAGGCAGTATAGCCTTGTTCTACTGCAAATGTGTCCCTGGGGCTCTTGACATGGGGAGCACTGATGATGCTCACTGAAAGTTTATTAAAATTCATTAAACAAAGGAGGATGGGAATGATGGACTTGTAGGAGAAAGAATTTCTTGGAAGGAGAGGTGTTGGTGGTGGCAGTTAGGAAGGGTTTGAGGCTCAGGAGAAATAATGAGAAAAGGACATAAAGTCTGTCTTCACCCATAGGCACAGACCAGACATGTGCCTTAAGAAGGTCCTGAGTTTCCTGATAGCACATCTTTAGATAAGCCCATGCCCATCTTGTATTCTCATGGCCACCATCACCAGCAAAACTGGGGAGAAGAGTGATGTGATTTTCAGACCAGCTTCACCACTCAGTCTGGTAGAAGAGTGTATCCATCTCGCCCTCTGTGAGCGACTCCTTCCAAGGCACTAGCAGTCGGTGGGTTCCTAAACAACATGAAGGAAATGGACACCCCAGCATAGTTCTGGGACTAAGTCTAAAGATATCTCCTCAGCAGAAGACTCCTGGAGACAGGAGAATATCAGAGAGGAGAGTGTATGCCAGCTCTTATTCTTTACCTGTCCTCCATCCCAAGCCACATCCCTAGAGACCAAGTGCAATTTGTTTTCCCTTGGCTGTCCCAAAATAAATCTTGGAAGAGTTATTCCCACTCCCCATTTTGAAGACGATAAGTTGTAAAGCAAAATTTTTTTTATTGTTAAATCATAGCTGTGTACATTTGTGCAATCAAGGGATACAAAGTGTTGGTTCCATATACAATCTGAAATATTCTAATCAAACTGTTCAATGTAGCCTTCATGGCATTTTCTTAGTTATTGTATGTAGACATTTGTATTCTGCATTTAGTGGGTTTTGCCTGTACCCATTCTAAAATGCACCATAGGTGTGGCCCCACCCATTACCCTCCCTCCACGCTGACTTCCCCCCTCCCTTCCTCTCCCTTGGCCCTTTTCCCATATTCTGTGCTATAGTTGGGTTATAGCCTTCAAATGAGAGCTATAAATTAGCTTCATAGTAGAGCTGTGTACATTGGATACTTTTTCTTCCATTCTTGAGATACTTTGCTAAGAAGAATATGTTCCAGCTCCATCCATGTAAACATGAAAGAGGTAAAGTCTCCATCTTTCTTTAAGGCTGCATAGTATTCCATGGTATACATGTACCACAGTTTGCTAGTCCATTCGTAGGTCAATGGGCACTTGGGCTTCTTCCATGACTTAGCGATTATGAATTGGGCTGCAGTAAACATTCTTGTACAGATGTCTTTGTTATATTGTGAGTTTTGGTCTTCTGGGTATAAACCTAGTAAAGGAATTATAGGATTGAATG
>CAUYPK010031852.1:0-11268 GCA_963574355.1 Loris lydekkerianus | reverse complement strand
TGGACCATAGTTTAAAAAAAAACAAAAAAACTATGAACAAATTCCTATGCACCGTGCACATACCTTATTGTAGTATTTTATTTTTTTTTATTTTTTATTATTAAATCGTAGCTGCATACATTAATATGATCATGGGGCATCATACACTAGCTTCATAGACCATTTGACACATTTTCATCCCACTAGTCAACATAGCCTTCCTGGCATTTTCCTAGTTACCGTAGCATGGCATTTACATTTCACATTTGCTGAGTTTCACCCTTACCCTTGTAAGATGCCCCGTAGGTCTGATTCCACCAATACCCCTCCCTCCACCCCTCCCCCTCCCTCTTCTCCCTTTCCCCCTTTCCCCTATTCTTAGGTTGCTCACACTTTCTAAGGAGATCTGATTTGTAAAAATTATATTAAAACTTCTTGTAGTTTAATCCCTGTGCTTCCCCCCCTCATTTATTCTATAGTTATCCAAACAACATATATTCAATCAACCATATTATATACTACTTTATTTTTTATAGAATTCTACTAGATTTCTCAGCCTAGTCTTCAATACTTCTGATTTTATTATATTCAAAGGGATTTTTCTAAAAACCTGAATTATAGCACAGTAACTATTTTTAGTAAAATGGTTCCATGGCTCTTCTTGGCTTTGAGAATGAAATCCTTGGTTCTGTGAGGGTTTGGAGAACTGGCCGGTCTATCTGTCATGGCTTACCAACCCTGCTCCTCCCCAGCATCCTTAGCTCAATGTGAGTTATTCTCTAATATATCCAATAGAATGAGTCCCTGATGTTCTACCACTTTTAAGAAGCATCTGTTTAATCCATCTTCACCTACTGCAGATCATTTTAGGAACTGAACTCATCTTACCTCCACCCATGTAGTATTTCATCTGAGATATCTTTCTTGACTCTTCTTACCCAAATGAATTGAATAATCCTATCCTAAACAAATTGCATTCTAAGCATACCTTTTCAGAATGTTTATCACATTATACTGCAGGAGATTTGTGGCTTAGACCCTTTTTCATAAAGTAGGCACACAGTGTGCCAATAATAAATTAATGGCTGAGTCAGAGAATGTTAAAACTAGACTTTCCATTAAAACACTGCAAATTATTTAATATATTCCTCTTCTGTAGAGGTAAAAATTGAAGTTTTAAAATTAATGTGGTTTTCAAAAATGATCTAATGAAGTTTTCTTTGAATGCTAAAGCTTTTGTATTTTTACTTTTGTTTTTCTACTTCCAAATACTCTAAAATCTCCTTCCTATGCCACTTTCCTCCTATATTTGACACTTTCCTACAAATCTCTTCATGCCACATATATATTCTTGTATTTCAGTGACAAAGATGACTCTTAAGCCAATCTTCCTATTCTCAGTCTCCTAAGGAAGATTTCAGCTTTTTTTATTTTATTTTATTTTTTTTTTAAGTCAACATTGATCGCCTGCTTCCCTTGCACATGTCTTCCTATTGGCAGAACTGCCAATATTTATTTTAGGAGAACAGTAGCATTCTAAAGAGAAGGAAAATAAAATATGAGGCTGCCTCGAGCTGTTTTAGGATCTGGTCCTCATGATAATATTGACATATTTTCTGACTATGCATGCCAAGAGCATTAGGAAAGCTAAAAGAATGCTTTCTGTGCTAAATGAGAAATCGATAGTGAAACTGTTAACACTTCTCCTCCCATGAAATTCCAAAAGAAACCACATGTTGTGTGTTAGTCAGGGTCAATGGCGAAGCAAGGCGCAGATGGAATCTGGTGTGCACGTCATTTACTGGGGAAAATGCCAGTGACAGAAAAAGACCTTACTGTGACCTCTGCAGCCGTGTCCGCCTTCTCCTGTCTCACTGTCTCTTCAGAAGCTTCCAGTGAAGATATATTTCTGTAAGTAGCTTTTCAGTCATATTTTTGTTTCTTAATGTGGGACTGAAAGACTTAGTTTTATTCTACTTTAACAACAAAATACTAAAATTCATTTAATGCAAAGTGATGCTTTATCTCAGTTCTTTTTTCTTCCTTACAGGTCCACAAGTAAATTTTTGTATGGCTTTTGTACAATAAAAAAAAAAAAAATTCCATATATCAAGCTTATTTTTCTTTTCTTCCTATCTGTGACTAGTTGAATTTTCTATTACCACATCATCTTAATACCCATAATCAACCTGTGGTATAACCTGGTTATAATCCTGTTAATTATTAATCAGAACATGACTGTGTTTCCAGCTATGATAGCCTCAGAGTAATTTGGTTTCTTGTTCTGCGATTTGTGGACTTTCTATATCCCATTTATACCTAGATTTTTAAATAAATAATTATCTCAGATAACATACATTTTGCATGTATCTATGTATACTTAAGATTCCACCCATCTCTTAACTTAAATGTTTCCATTCATTTTGGTAAATTTTTCTTCAAAAGCACTGTATTTATCTGATGTTATAGTCTAACACAGTATTAGATTTGTTGCTATTGGTGCTTTGGCTTTTGTTAATGAAATTCTTTATTTTCTAAACAACAGTTTATCTACTAATCCTAATATACCCTTATTTACCGCTGTAAGATTTAAATCTTCTCTCTTTCACATTCCTGAATTTAACTAATTTTAAAATAACCAATCTAGTAAACAATGTTGTAATCTTAAATTTCACCATTTTAATAGAAGCTCTAATCAATAAATGAACACTATATACAAAACATGTACCTTGCTGTGAAAATGCATTTGAATTATGTATTTTATGAACCACTGATTTTTGTAGTTAGATGAATTTATGAGCAATTATAATCACAAATTGCATTCATATAACTAGGAACAGTCTTACTAGAATTATCTGCAAACTTCACCCATCACATATCTACAAAAGAAAGCTTGGGAATATATAGAATCCCCTAATGAGAAAAGATAAGAAGCATACTAGAATTGATACATATGGCATTATTATTAATGACAGGAGATAAGACAACATAAGGATATTAACAGAAATATTAATAGAGAAACTGGAAACTCAGAATACAGATTGTAAATAGGATGTTACAGGAAAGTCAATACCTCTTGGAAGTGAGGACTCTTCTGATGCTTTTAATGAGAATATAAAGTATGTGAATTCCACGTAGTAATTCTGAATGGGCTGAAAGGGGTCTACAAAAGTTTTCAAAGTAGAAAACCTATCGGTCATTCAGACCCATAATGACTAAATAATATTATTTATCATATCCTGCGTACATTTAGCTCTGGGAAACTGCCTGAAATAAATTGCATTAATTTAAAATCTGTCTTCATGCTAGTCATGGCAACTGAAACAGCAACTTCCACTAGGAGGGTCTCAGAATATAGCAAAATGAAGTAAATTTTCCTTTCTACTACGCAAATGATTCAGGCTTTTTGTGAAATAAAATTCTACATCCAGTTCTATGATAACGAGAAAAAGAATACTAAGAAAGAAATTCCTTAACAAGGCCTACAATTAGTTGAACAAATAAATCCTACAAGACCTCATATTTTCAAGTTATTAAATGGCTACTTTGCTTAGATACCCCCAAATGACCCACGTGAGTGCCAGGTCTCTGAAATAAAGACAAAATAAAAGGAAGATGAAAGGAAGTAAGGAAGACAAGGAGGGAAGAGAGGTGAGGAGGGGAGTGAGGAAAATGGGATAGGAACTCTTTCTTCAAAACATTACATTAAATGAGCAATAATAGTTCTAGTCCTAGTTTCCCTCATTCAGAAGACTGATGATCCTGTATAAAAATCTCTTATTCCTCGATTCTGTCCTTTCTCTGTTGACGTTCCTGCATGCGTTTGTATGTGTCTGATAGATTGTGGGTCACAACACATTTGTTACGTACACTTTACTGATGGAACATTTCATTATAAAGTACTTGTGGGGGAAAAAAGTAAATGGAAGAGGGCAGGAATTTTTCTCAGCCCTCACCTATGTAAGTCAAATCTTACAAAGAAAATCTAAATAAATAATCATAAGTGAAAAATTTCATTCTTAGAAAAGAAAGAGGTGGGCAGATAAACGTATTTAATATAGGAATTAAAAGACATTGAGGATTATGAAAAAGGATCACTAAATAGAAGTGCGCAGACCACATCTGTCCAGCGGTAAATAATCTTGGCTAAAACAGTGTCAAACTAGAGAGGGAGATAGAGAAAGAGACAGGAGGTGGAGTGGAGGGGGAATGAAAATGAGAATATTTTTGGCAAAACATACGTGCTGAAGTTCACCCACAGACCCCACCACTTAGATTGTTATATATACCAGGTATTGGAGCTTTAGCATTTATTGTTATACATACCAGGTATTGGATCTTTAACATTTATTGTTATACATACCAGGTATCAGAGCTTTAGCATTTATTGTTATACATACCATGTACTGAATCTTTAACATTTATTGTTATGCATACCAGGTATCACAACTTTAGCTTTTATTGTTATACATACCAGGTATTGGATCTTTAACATTTATTGTTATACAAACTAGGTATCCAAGCTTTAGCATTCATTGTTATACATACCAGGTATTGGAGCTTCAACATTTATTGTAACTGCTCACCCAGTAAAAGAAATGTGAGTTTGTGATCCTTGCAGAAGATCCAGGAGGACAAACTTCTATGGAATAAAGAAAAGCCTAGACAGAATTCCTAACATATGGAATAAAATGGGCAATGGGGAAGATGGAGGTGGGGTTGGAAAAAAGAAGTAAAAGGAAGATCGTAAAGATATTTTTCTTTATCTTCTTTCATGTTATGGGGTAAATCCCGCAATTTGAGGAATTTACCAACAAACTGAATGATGATTGGAGAAATTTATAAGGAGAGAGACTGTGAGAATTTCATTTAATGTGTGGATTTTACTCCTCAGTGCCTCCACACCCGCCTCTGAATGGTTTTTATGAATCACATGCCTTACTACCTAATACATTGTTTTTAAAAGTTTAAACACTATAATAATAACTACAATAAAACAGTGAAGATAAGGTAAGATAATGGACGACTAGGGAGCAATATATTATTTAGCATTTAAAAATTATAAACTACCAAATGCGTGCCGTTGCATTTTATTTGTTTTCTTTCAGGCACCTAAAGGGAAATTTGCTGTGATCTCATTAATTTAACTTATTTGGAAAAGAAATGAAAACCAAATAATTGTCTGCCTTTCTAAGAATGTATACATAAAATTATAACTATAAATCTATGTAGTTAATAGATATTTAACACATAATTACAAATACATAATATATGCATATAATCATAACCACCCACCATCAGTTGTCCCCTTGCCCCAAGCTGCATTCAGTCCTCATCATTTAGTGCCATCTAAAGAGTCTTGAACTCATTCTCTTTCTGGGCTCTGTGGCACTTTGCCTATTCCTCTTTCCTTCCCTTAATACTCAGAGGACTGGCAGGGTGCCCGTGTTTGATAAATGACAAAGGAGAAAGATTCTTGAGTAGATACAGACAGCTGTCCAAGTGAGAGAAGCAGGCAGAGAGGGACACACAGCGGGCTGGGGAGGAGACATGGGCAGCAGACGGTCCAGCGGAGGTGCAGTGTGGTGGAATGAACTAGCTGTTCACAAGCAAAGATCTCATGACTTACGATGTGTGCCTGGCCAACTATTGAGCTCTTCGAGTCAGTTTCTTTAACACTAAAATTCTATGAAAACATATATTTTTGTGGTTTCAGCAGCCAATTTTTGGAGTACTTATGCAGAAATAAAATATAGCTTTAAGTATTATTTGCGTGTTTTGGCTCTCAAATTAACATATCTCTGGCTTTGACGCCTTCCCTGAAATTGAGACGTGTAGATCTTAGTATACCTTCTTCGCTGTCTAATATATAGCACAAACTTGGTGTGTCAAAAATTTAACTCCTGATCTTTCTTTCCAAATCTCTTTCTCCTTCTTTGTCTGTAGTCTCAGTTAAAGGACTCTGACCACCTGCACTGGCATCACCTCATCAAGGTCTCCATTAACCACAGTTTCAGTATCCAGTACTAGTGTTAATATTTTGTATGTCCCTGTCTCTGCCCACTCCCCCGATGATCTGTGCTCCAGCTAGAACCAACATTGAGCTATTAAATGTCACTTAGAACACAGCCTTCTCTGTTCCACACCTTCCAGGGCTTCCCATCAGCGTAAAACCCAAAATCTTTACAATAATGTGCGAGTTTTCTTTCTGCCTTCATCCCCTTTACTACCTCAAATCTCAATACTCCGTGTTTACCCAACTTGCCTCTTGAAAATTTCTATGATACACTAAAAAGGTTTCTGTCCCAGACCTTTGTACCATTTTCTCTATCTAAAATGTTCTTTTCCTTATATACACATGGCTTATTCCATCATTGTTATACTCAAATATTAGCTCCTGTGGCCACTACAGCTAAAATTTCAACCATTTCTCTTCTATCTTCCCCAATACTTTAGCCTAATGCAGCCATACACAAAAATTTTCCCCCTCTTCCTTCTCTGCCTCTTCTCCTAAGACAATGAAACAAAGAATCTGGCTAACCCCCCTCCCCCAAGAAGTTTGTGCCAAAAGACCCTAACTTTCCAGGTAAGCTGTGTAATTTGCCCACCCTCTCAACCGCATATAAAAAGGGGTCTCTACAAAAGGGCCCCTTGAACTCAGATGCCATCTCTGCATTGCCCAGGCAGGTCACCTCCCCTTTCAATAAAGCTGACCCAACCATCTCCACTGAGGCCTTGCCTCTAGGTGCCATCCTTCACATCTTCACCAGCTCCCTTCCCTACTTCAGCATTTATGGACATATGCTAAATATATTTATATTCATATTTACTTATTACATACAATCCTACTAGGGTGTAGTTTTACTAGGGTGGGCATTTTTTTCCTTATTTTCTTTATTTATTTTGTGTGTATCTTTTTTTTAATTAAGTCATTTGTATATAGATCATGAATACATTTATGCCATTATGGGATTCAATGTGTTGATTATTTGTACAAATTGGAGTGCTTACATCCTACTAATCAACATAGCCTTCACCTCATTTACCCAATTACAGCGTTAAGACATTGTGTTCTACACCTGATAGATCCAACTTGTACTTGCAATATGGTCCATAGGTGTGGTCCCCCTACTAACCCTCCCTCTATTGACCCACCCACTTCCTACTTTCCCCTCCCCCTCCCTCCTTCATCCTAGGCTATAGTTGTAATTTATCTTTCATATGAAAGTATGAATGATTATGAATTGGTTTCATAGTAGTACTGAGTACATTGGATTTTTTTTTTTCAATTCCTGAGATACTTTACTAAGAAGAATATTTTCCAGCTCCATCCATGTAAACATATAAGAGGTAAAAAAATATTTTATTCATAGCATTGTGGACTGCGCCTGGCCAAAAAGAAAATAGGCACTTAAATGCTTATTCAATTTAAATCATAATTTAAAGTTTTACTTTAAAAATATGTTCAAATGAATACATAATTTATTCATGTATAACTGACTCAAATAATCCATCCTTCAAACCTGGATACGTTTCAGTCACCTAATCTTACTTGCGAGATAAAGTGGGTTTCTATTTAGCCTGAAACGTAGTCCTTCTGTTTGTAAGGACCACGTTCTTAAGTGACCATTAAAAACTAGTAACACCTCTCACCCTGAAATAAACAAATGATACTATTTGGTGTAAGGCCAAATTTTAACATGACTGTAGGAAAAAACCATGCACTGTGCTGTACATTGTGTTGGTTATAGATGGACTCTGGCGTACTCATCATTCAGAAGCAAGTGAAAGGCAAGAAATTGGAAGAAAAGAAAAACAACTCTTATAGAAAATCTTCAGGATAAACAGATCAGGCTCAGTGAAAGCAACCTGAAAACATACAATGGGATATGGAATTCCTCAAGCGTTTCCAAGGCAAGGCAAACATCTATCCCAAGAAAAAGCATAACTTATCTCTGACCAGATTAAACTGTGCTTCCTGACACAGCTCAGACTTGTCAGTTTAGTGATAAGCTGAAATTTGGCCTCCAGGAAATGACCATAATTTACCTTGTATTACAGGAAAGTTGAGAACAAAGAGAAAAATGGTATCAGCTAGCCATCAGAGAAGAAAATTACCAGTTCTACTGGAAAAAAAGTTAAATTCAAAAAGAAAAACTCACAGAAGCACCTGTAAGATATTATTTATGTGTATGTACAAAGCCACGATCTTGTAAATATTTTCCACGATTTGAATGTTTGCTTGGACACACATCTGGATCCCTTCTGGTGCATAGGGGCTCTCAGCAGGCATGCCTTGAGCTCAGCAGGATTGTCTCCCAACGTGTACACCAATAAAGCTGGGAACGTGCAGAACTGGAAGCCTGGTAGCTGGCCTTAGGGGCATGAATTTAGTTCAGCCAATCTAATTTTCTCAGATGGGACCTACGGACCAATAAAGTGATGGTGATGATTCAAATGGAGGAACTTACAAAAATTATCACCTCAATATCATGGTGGTGGCACCCAGCATTCACTGGCAGCAGTTACCGAGGCTGCATCAGCGCTCAGCATCTTCACGGGTGATGCCCTAACCAGGCAGTTCCAGGGACATTCACACTGCTGAGTTTGCAAGTGTCCAGCTTCTTTTGACTTAATTGCCCTGTCCTTAGTTTCTCGGAGCATGATTCTTAGCTTTGTTGTATTTCTGTGACCCATACAAATAGCTTTCAGTAAGCTCATTTCTGCTTCAATTAAAACAAGTATACAACTTTTGTTTATTTCCAATGCCTTGACTGGTTATGATGGTGCAAATGGGCAAATAATGTCCTCCAGTAAAAAAATATGCATTTGGTGAGATGTTGGTTATGTATTTGCTACCTGGTTACCACTGAATACATTGAGGGTTTTAAATAAAGTACAAGATGAAAATAAATAAATAAGAGGTGGGAATGCTGAAATTTTTAAAAGACAGTGTAAGATCAATAAAACAACAGTTCACATCCATGTTATGAAAACAGGAAACAGGAAAATATTGTAACAAGGAACTATTGAAAGCCACTAGTCCTTCAAAACCTAATACTGAAACAGAAAAGGGAAAACCTGAGGGTAAGAAGCTTGCGAGCCTTGAAATTGAAACTGAAGGAGACAAGCTAAAGGCAACACTCACTGGAGTCTAGAAGATCAGTCTGCCGGACTAGAGAGAGCCTGAGGGCAAAAATGCATTCAGGTCCAAAGAGGAGTTTCCAAGGATCCCTACAGAGCAAGACTCATTCTGCTTCTAACAGTAAGTTTGAAGAAACTGAAACAGTAAGTTAGAAGGAACTCATTCAGGGACAGCAGGCATTAAGGCCTTGGAATTGCTAGAGTCAGCAGATAACTAGGGGCGGTGTACACTTTTTGTAAAATTATTATCAGTCTGACTGGTAAGAGCTGGGATTAAAATGTGCACCAGAGAATTTATGAGAACTTCAGTTATTGAAAAAGAAAAGGGGATTTTTAGAGGGCAGAACACATTGATAAAACCTGAATTGAGTATAGCATTGTGAGCCAGAGCGAATGTGCACATCTCCTTAATCAGTATTTATTAACATTTATTGACTGATCTACTTCTATAGTGTAAAAAAAAAAAAAACTCTAGGAAATCAGAATAAATTGTTACGTGATATTGAGTTGGTAATTAACATTAGAGAAATCTCTTTCCTGTTTAGAAGAATAACATACAATTGGGATATCTCAAAATTAATTATACAGATCATTAGAATTCCAATTATCTTTCTCTTAAATAATGAACATCTCAAATATTTTAATCTGGTGATTGTGAGCTATAGTAAAACAATGTTATTGGCAACTATAGTTATATTTTGTCTCCCTGAAACCTTCATCAGCTATAAAGCTTAATAGCGTTAATGATTAAACTTATTTTTATTAGTAGTCCTCAAAGAGCCTTTACAAATCAGTAACATTAGTATCACCTAAAGTCTAGGACCTCAGCTGACATATTTTGAATTCTAGATGTAGGATACAGAATTATCTGTTTTAATAAGGCTACCAGGTGACTGTAATTCAAGTAAAGTTTTAGAATTACTGGTCTACATCATCATTACCTTGACAAGTATTCCAGAAATTTTAGCTCAGGAAGATGAATTTGCGAGCAAATTTGTTTCAGTAAATTCTTAACATTTATCCAAACAATAAAAAGTTAAATCCTCATGGAAATTATGTTCTCCTTCCACAAAAAATAGATTATTATTAAAGTGGCTTATCAAACAACTGTTTACTCTTAGGACTCCAAAGACTCCAACCACCCATGACTAGACCCACCCCACCCCCAAGCCTTCTGCTCAGGGAACTCTGACCATGATGATGAGGTAAGTCTTGCATCTTGCACTGGATTTGAGCTTCTACTTTTTTTTTTTTTTTTTTTTCCCTAGTTTCTCAAATGCTTCTATGTACAAAGAGAATGAAGAGAATTCTTTGTTGCAGTACTTTGATTAGCAGATCCTTTTTGAAAGCCTTTATCCTCATGAAAACACACGTCATTACTAACAGCAATATAATTTATCTCTGTACACTTTCTTCATTTTCTACAAATTGCCAGACAGTTCAGAAGATTTCACTCTATCAGCCTCTCAATAGAACAAATTTTGATCCTTATACCTTCTACCAAAAACATTACGAGAACTTTTCTCAGACATGTCTTGCTTTGTCTTCAAAAGTCTTAGCCAAGGAATTTTTTTGGCTTTGGCAGCGTCTTTCCATGGAGCCACTAAGCCATCAGGAATCACTAGGCAGGCCAAGCTGTTAGGTGTAACTCAAGAAAGTTACACAAGCAATAATTTTTCTCAAGGTTTCCACACTCCAAGGGGGTTGTGCCAGTCCTAAATTCTTGTACCCTCTACATAAAACTCCTTCTTCTTAAACGTATTTACAATGTAATCCAAATTTCTATATTTAGTTTTTCTAAGTGGCATACTTTTACCTATAATGACTTATTAAAAGAGTTACAGTGGACACTTGAAGAATGTTAGATATAACAAAATTATTCCTCTCAGGGTCGCATTAGAATGAAATGGAATAAATACCCAGTGATTTGCTTATTGGATCAGTTGATCACTTAGGGTGATGAGAACTTTCCAAAAGAAATCCAGGGTCCAAAGTTACTTCTTTTTTTTTATTGTTAAATCATAGCTGTGTACATTAGTGCAATCACCTGTACCCATTCTAAGATGCACCATAGATGTGGCCCCACCCATTACCCTCCCTCCATCAAAACCTCCCCCCTCCCTTCCCCTCCCTTGGCCCTTTCCC